>JAAGNO010018048.1:62478-72522 GCA_033439905.1 Ceryle rudis
CTTCCCGAAGTCGAGAGAGGATTCAACAAACAGCAACGGGGCTTAACCCCTTCCCACGCCAAACCCACTGGCGCTGCTGCTGCAGGCACAGAGCTCAGCAAGCGACACCTTTCTGCCCGGGGATTGAAGAGTTTTGTTCCAAAAAAAAATTTCCACCGGCTGCGGGAGGCAGAGAGCTGCGTGACTCAGCTCTTTCTGAACCCGATGTGTGTACTTTGCCTGTTTATTCCCAGTACAGTCAGTACCGAGGGAATCATGTTACGCAGCGGGCGCAGTGTTTATTAACCAGCTTGGGAACTGAGCTAAGAATAACTTTTTCTTTTTTTTTTTTTCATCTGTTTTGTTGGTAGTGAATATTTTGTTTTATTTTTGCTTAGCGCAGTCAGCAGCCCAAGGTGGAAACTGCACAGAAAATGGATAGAAAGGGTTTTCCCCGGCAAGTTGCGGCAATACGTAACCACACGACTATTAGCGCCTTCCCCCCACAAAATAGCCACGTTTCAAATCTAAAATCACTCAGATGAAAGCTTTAAGGGAAGCAAATTGCTCTGCCTCAAAAGCGGAGCAGCTCAGCAGCCGTACGGTCTGTTCCAGCTCGGGGTGTGCTGCAATTATTTGAACTTCAGGCATTTCGATGCTTCTGAACCAGAATTTCTATACAGAGCGCTGTTTACCTCCCTGCCTTCCCCTCCGCTGGTGTTTATTTAGGGCATTTTTGGAGTGTTTCCTTGTTGATCTCTCCGTTGGCTCACTTTGTCCTCAGAGTTTCAGCCACGGTGCATAAAAGCCACGTATTTCCAGCGTGACTGCATGTGATTATAATTACGTTGTGTACCTATTTAGATGCTTGGCACAGAAAAAAAAAGTCCTTTTGACAGATGAATAGATAAGATACGTTTAATCAGCTGACTTGTCTGAAAAGCAGTGGAGCGCTGTGATTTATTCTCCCAGATATTTAGATAGGTTTTTTTTTTTTTAGGCTACCATGTACTTACATGTGAACTTAGGACCTGCATAAATTTATAAAGCCCTATTTATCCTCCCTTTTCTGCCCTCCCCGCGATGGTTTTAGCACAAACACCAGTTCAGCCGCACCTCCGTCTGGTTTGAAGCAGTCGGTGTTGTGTGATAGTTGTGAAACGCGTTTATTTAGCTGATGTTTGTTGTCTGCAGTGGGACTTGGATCACAATCCTTCCTCGGGGCTGCAGTTGTGAACCCAGCACCCAGCGAGATCCTCCAGGTTACAAACAGCACTGGCTGTCCAAACTCTCTTCTGATGACGGCCGAATAGCAGAAACCCTTCAGCAGCTTCTGTTTAAACCTTTGCACCCTTCCTTCTTTCTTTCTGCTATATTTATTCTGATAGGGTTTACACACTAAAGCAAATTTGACACTTGATTGCGTTGTCTTGTGTTTGCCTCTCAACCCTCCAGGTGTCAGAAATGACATCTGTTGGCAGGGAGGTGGCTCTTTGGCACTGTATTTAAAATGCCTGCTTTGCAGTCTTTCGTCTAAAACTCATTGGGTTTTAGGCTTGGTGAGAGCTGCGTTTCCTTTCTTTCCATCTTTTTTTTTCCTTGGGCAATGAGAAGAAAGCTTGAGCTGGTTTGGAGGTGGGTGAGGACTTTGGAAGTTACGTCTGACTTGGGCTTAGTTCTGTTGCGTGCAAGTTAAGCCTGAAGAAAACATGTTCTCCTGAGTCTGAAGAAGGAGGAGATTAGTGGGTCTTTTCTTCTCTTTTTGGTGAGATGCTGGGGGAGCAAAGCGTTGAGGGTAAGGTCTCTTCTCTGGAGGTGCAGAGCTGGTCGCACAAGGAGCTGGTGGTCAACTGGTTTAAATGTGAGTGTTCATATTACCCAACACAATCACCCACTCTGGTAGGACATGAAGAGCAGCATCAGGACCCTTTGCAAGGTGTGTGAATGGACACAAGAAGCAGCTGATCCTCCAAGACAAGAAGCCTTCATCTCACGTTGGGCAGAGATCCCAGATGCAGAAAGTCAGCAGCGAGATCCTACAAATGCAGGACAACTTCTGTAGGTCGTGGCTGAAAAGATAGCAGAGCTTCCCCGCGTCTCGTTAGCGCCTGATGGTTTCTACGCCGCGCTGTGATCGCTAAATGATGTCGTTACCGCCGCGAGATATGGTACATACTGTTTATTACACAGCAGTGACACGAGCAGCTCAAGCGGAATCACACTTGTCAAATAAAAGGGGAAAATATTTGATGCCACATCTGACATCTCAAAAAATTAGAAGACTTCTTGCAAATTAGTTGTTAACATGAATTAGAGGGTTTGCCAGTGGAAGGGAGGGAAGGGAAACGCTGGCTGGAGAAAGGATTAGAGCACATGAGCTCCTGGGGAGCAGGGGCAGCAGAAAACCTGCCTTGCTTACCTACCAGAGGTTGCTGCTTCCATAGCAGGAGCTGATTAAAAAGTTGAATTGCTCCTGAACCAGAGTCTTTTCTGCCATATTGATCTAAACTACTGCAGTACAACATTCTTCAGCTAAATACTCCACTAAGCATTGCCTTCGTCTCCTCAATCACAGCAACGATTTAGGGGGTATACTTGGAGCTGTACATTTTTATCAACTTTCAGTATGAAAATCAGGTAGAAAATAACCTTCCTACTCAGCTTGTGCAGTAGGAACAATGTCCTTAAGTGTATCTGCCTAAGTTTAACTCTTTAAGGATCAGTTTGATGTTGTCCCAAAGCAGGGATAGGAGAAGCAGCTCTGGGAGTGCACTGAAACTGCTGTGGTGGGCTTATTATTGGGCTGTGCTCAGTCCCCTCACCCCCTGCTGCCACATTTTGCTTTGGCTTGCTTTTGGTTCTGTTTTTTTCTGAGACTGGAAAATTCTTTGATCAGATTGTCTCTAAACTGTATTTTCATTTACCTTGTATTACATTTTGATCAGCAGGAGATTTGGTGGAGATCTTATGTCTAGGGATGAAAAAGAAAGAAAAAAAGAATAACACCAACACCCCAGCTGTCTCTTGGATGCTCTGCAAGGCACGGGACGCTGGGCAGGGTGTGCTGGGGCCCGCGGTGGCAGATATCAGTCAGTGATCACATGTACTGGGTGCTCTTCCAAAATGAGCTATATCCTTGCTCCAAAACCATCCTACGTTTGCTCCTATTGAAAGGGCTGAAGAGGCTGAGCTGTGGGCAGGATCTGTGACTCTTATTTCTAAATGTCTCGTTAAAACGTGTAATCGGCGTAACTCTGCAGCTCCGTGTTACTTTGGGCAAATAACACGGGGGAGAGCATCTGGTGGTATAAATTGTTATAGCCCATTGAAATCAGAGGAACTAGGAAAAATTTACACAGCCCGTGGTCTGCGTTCCATCTGTAACCATTTGGGGCCGTTTCCTTGTGTTGCAAACGCTCGAAAGCAGCAGGGGCTCATCCTAAATGCACTTGAGCTCGTTTCTTGTTCTTTGTCTTGTTTTGGAAGATTGATCAGTGATACCTACGGTTCCAGCTTTCCTTGGGAACAGGCTCAGAGGAGGCTTTTGGAAAGGACGCAGGCAGGTGTCAGACGGCGCAGGGTTTTGGTGACGCGGCGTTGCCTTGACGTGCCTCTTCGTTGTGTTTTCTGCCACAACGCTTGGGTAGCGTTGATAAATCGGTTGGGTCCTTGACGGAGAAGGTTCCTCCACCACAGTCGCCTACGTCATCTACATCTCAACGTTAATCATCTGATAACGTGTTTCATTCCTCTCTTTGGGGCTGAATCACTTGATACATTAATTTTTTTATATCCTTTTCTTCTTCCCTGGCAGGCTCCTTATCCCTCAGGACAGAATGCAGCTCCAACCACATTGGTGTACCCTCAAGCCCCTCAAACAATGAACACCCAGCCTCAGACCCGCTCGCCGGTAAGGGAGCCCACGTTGGCATTATCTTAACGCTCTTTCTTCCTCGTTTGGGTGTTTCTCTGTGCGTGTGTGTGTGTGTGTGTGTGTGTCTACAGCCCGCGGCCAGCGCTCCGGAAAGCGCGTTTTACTGATCTGGAAGCACGTTCCACATGGCAAATCTTGCTTGAATTTTTCAGACGTTGTCCTGGTAGGATAATGTTCCTTTGAAAGTGGCTTATCAGAAAAGAAGCGATGGAAGGGTTCTCATCTACATTCAAATAACATGGTTTATTTTTAGGGTAGTTGCTTTCAGGCTCACTTGCATTTTAGAGTTTAGATTCATTATCAGAATCTTTCTCTTTTCTTAATTTTTTTTTTTTTTTTCATTTGAGGAAGTATTTGATAAGGTGATAGACCAGAGCCATTCTCTGCAGCAGCGCTCAGTCTCCAGTGGCCTCTGGGCATTGCTTCCCAGTCGGTGCTGCTGGATCAGTTCTAACCATTCGCTGCCTGGCACCCTGTAGGTGCTCACACATTTAACGTAGAGCTTCTGAGTACCCAGATCTTTTTGTGGTAAGCCTCTTTTTTCATCCAACTTCAGGTTTGGTTGTCCTCTGTAATCTTTTTTTGTTTTGTTTTGTGTGTATTTTAACACTGCTCTGCTACTGTAGGACTTTGGCTCCCCAAACCAGGCTCTTTTGGGGGAGTCTCTGCTCATAGCGTAGTTCCACACAATGTTAGGAGGCCCTCGTAGGGCATCAGATGCTTAGCCCAGCTTCTGGAGGCAAGGTAGCCCACCCATCACGACGTCTCGAGCCTCAGTTAGCCAAGGGAGCGGCAATCCTGCGCCTCTTGCAAATCTGCGTCGTCACACTTTGAGGTGACCTCTAAAACCACCGCACCGTTCCCAGCACTCTTCTCTTTTTAGAGTAAGATGAACGCTGGCTGAAGCGTGGCAACTGAAAGCCTCCGAGACAGAAGTCTTCTGTTTGTCCACATAACAGGTATATATACACATATATATGTCCAGGGCGAGCTTGCCCCCCACCGATGCGCTTGCCCCGCTTCTGGAGGTTTCACCTCCAGGGGATTCGCAGGAGGGTTAGTTCTGAGACCTGTTAACCTCTGTGTTGATGAGCAAGCCAATTAACATCATTCTGATGAAGTTTCTGTGATGTGGACAGCTGCCAATTTGTAACCGGATCACCCCCCCACCTCCTAAGTTATCGTGTCCCCCCCAGCCCCGTTCTGCTCAGTAATGCAGGATACTGATGGTAAAAATAAAATAAATCAAATCAATCCTCTTTTCTCAGTAAGTATAATCATCTTCTTTACCTTTAATTGTTGAAAAGCACAAATAAGTTTTATATGGTTAGAACTGGAGCAAAAACCTGACTGAAGAGCTGCATCTCTAAACCAGTTTTTTTGACAGCCCAGCAGAACAGTGCCAATACATTGCACAGACAACTGGAAGAGGAGGAAGGTTTTGGAACAGAGTCCGGTTTACAGGTCCCTGGCTGGAAGAGGCTGGATAAAATACTGCATTGTAAGCAATATAACAAACTGTACTCCTTCTTGCAGGCAATTGTGCCCGTGGCACTGTTTTGATTTCTTCCTTCCTTTCTTTATGATGATGATGATAATTATTATTATTATTATTATTAATTTATTTATTTTTACCACATCTGTTTTCTTTTTTGTTGGCTGATCTACAGAAGTGCACTGATTTTGCTTCTTTGCTAAAAGCATGAGCTCCAGGGGCAGGTCCCGCCAGGCGAAGTGGCGCCGCGAGGTCCAAAGCTGAATTGCAGTTGGGAGGGTCTGACCCTGGTGTAGGACAGAGACCCGGAGCGGCTTTGGGTTTGCCGCTCAACAGATAACGTCTGCAGGAAATCTGGCTGGAAATTGTGTCAAATTGTAGGGGTTTGACCCTGTTATTGAGGAGATACCGAGGAGGAGTTTGTCTGCAGTTGTCAGCCATTTTTCTGGATTTTTTTTTAAAATCCTCCTGTCTGCCGTTTTTGCCATCGCTCTGCTAGTGACCATTCCCACCCCCATGACTACAAACCACACCCATAACATCTCATTCCACCCCCCACCCCGAAACAAATGCAAGACTAGCCCCACCCTGAACTACTCTTGCATTTTATTCTGGGCTTGATTTACTCCTTTTTTTTTTTTTTTCCAATTATTATTTTTAAAGTGTTTTTTTGTTGTTGTTTTTTTTTGGTTGGTTGGTTGGTTGGTGGTGAGGGGAGGGTGAAGAGGGGGAGTGAGGAAGTTGACGGGATGTTTTTGCCATCCTCGGGCTTCCACAGCGCAGTCCCGTCCATAGGTAGGGGTGTTCCACTAATGAGGGTGATCCAAACTCTGCTTCATCGAGCAGCCGGAGATTCCTCCGTCCCGTTTCTGCATCCCGGGGCCATTGGCAATTGCACAGTTCAGGCTTTTCTGCTCCTTCCAGGACAGCAGCCTTTGCAATCCAACCGGCTTCGTGTTTTCTCCCCGTTGCCGTCGTAGCGTCGCTCTGAGAGCGAGAGTTTCAAAGCTGCAGCTCCAGCTGGGGGAAGGAAAAGAAAATCAGAGTCATTCAGCACGGCTGCAAATTATCTTGTAGCTCTTGCCCCCAAACACCAGGTGATTTAAACACAAACTGCCCCGTTGTAGGTCTGCCAAAACTCGCCGTGGTTGGAGAGGGTGTTTGAGGCGGCCCAAAGAGGTTGTTTTCCAAGAGGTTCGAGGTGCCAGCTCAAGGTCGGCAGATAGAGACCGTGCCCTGCTGTGCACAGTGCAGTGAGCAGGACCAAAACGAGAGGTGGGGGGGACCCAGAAATGTTGGACCCGGGTTTCACAAAGAAGTTTTCCTTTCGATCTCCTGCTTTCATCGGACAGAGGGAAAGAAAAACCCCAAAGTGTCTATTTTCATCCAAGCCAGCAGTGACTACAGTTTGTTCTGTTGCTTACAGCTACTAATAGGATTAAATCATATCAATCTGATTTATTATTATTTTTTCAAATTAAAATTTATAAAACTCAATAGCCAGTGGTGACCAGCACAAAATAGATCAGGGTATTTTTCACTAACCTAGAGGTTTTTATTTCTTTTTTTTTTTAATTATTTCCCTTTTTACTTGTAAACACGTACGACTTTTCACCATGGAATATATTTTAGCTTCTTAAGATGTCAGCTTCCAGCTCTTGTTTTAAACCCGGAGAGAACACATCTTTTCTGTGGAGCAGTGATAAGAGAGGTACTTCAGCCCTGAAATTCAGCACCGCAAGGTTTTTGCACCTCATCATTTCCCTTTAGGATTCTTGCTTTCGTTTGGGTTTTTTTTCTTTTGTTTGCATTGATGGATGACCTGGAGTGTGTAGCCCCACCAGAAAGGCTTGAGTCAGCCCTTCCAGGGTAAGCTTTATTCCCTTCTCTCAACCACGAGACATTTGAACAGGTTTTGAGGAGTTCTTCCTGAAAATATCAGGACTTGAAGTGCATTCACCTCCCGAGACTCATCCAGGTGCCAGTTTCTCAGCACCACAGGACCCACTGGTAGAGCCGCCGTCCTCTTGACACCCTGAGCCTCGGGGCGATGCTGGGGCTCTTGGAGTGCTGCCGTTGATACTGAAATGGAAATGTTAGCTCACTAGTCTTACAAGAAGATCATGCTTTGCTTTGCTATGGTTTTTTTTCTTCAAGGCTTAGGGAAAATTTTTAAGGGTGGGAAAACTCCTTTTGGTGCGTCAGCTCAGGTCGTCCTTTAATAACTCTTGTACGAGAAATACTCCGCGTGTGCCTATTTTCTTGGTTTTGGTTTTGATGACTTTTCATCCACGTGTCACGATGAGGCAAAGGTTGAAGGAATATATAAACCACCTGTATTAGCAGGCTAGTTCTCAGAATTCTTAAATATAGGCGATTAAATTGTTCAGAAAAGAGAAAATAGCAGGACCAGTGACTATTTATACTTCTCATGTTCGATGGTGTTAACAGAGCTGGGGAGGTAGGGCTGCAAGTGAACCCCCGTCCCCTTTTTCTTACTGAAAAAGCATCTTAGTGAGAAAATTAATAATTACGAGCCAGTTTTGATCGCTCTTCTCAGGCAGAAAGTAAACCAGCAAATGGTACTGAGCCCCTGTAGTGGGACTTGGCAGAGGTGGACTGTACCGTGTGCTCTGGCACGTGCAGTAGGTTGCTGAGCCATCCACAGCTAGCAACAGGTGGGTGAAAAGCCACCCCGGGATCTGGTTTCATTTGCTCCATTTAATTATTGGAGCTATTATCAATAGATTTATCTGCTTTCATCGTGGAGCTCTGCTCATCACACTGAGAATTCAGGGTTTAAATACCTAACTCTGCTTCTGGAAGAGGATACCTTGTCATCTTTATTTCTATTTTCCATTCTTTGCATTCATTTTTATTTCTCTTTTAACAATCAGTTACTTCTTGGAAAACGCTTTTAATGTTCACTGAGCATGTTCTGACGACGTTCCTCCGCGTGTAACCCGCATGGGTGGGAAGCACATAAGTAACCTGAGCTCAGAGCTGGGACCCAGGACCTCCCTCACTCCAGCCAAGCTCTGCCACTGATGCCTTCAGCTCCCCAGGGCCATCACCTGCCTCCTTTGCTTTCAGATGGGGGTGACTATATATTGTGATTTGTTAGGGGTTAAAATAAAAGCTGAAAAGGAAGTTGCACAGTGTGTGCGTGCAAAGATTGGCTGCTCTTTGCCTTGTGGGGCAGCCCCCGCGCCGGCAGGCCACTGCCTGGGCCTACCTGGCCCTTAACTGCCTGTGGCCACGAGTCTCCATCCTCTGCTCCCACCAAATAGCTGGAATGGCTCTTGAGTCCAGCTCCTTGAACCATTTACCTCCACCTTAAACAGTTTAGAATCTCCACTGCTGCTTGTTTTCAGTTGGTTTGTTTGGGTTTTTTTTTGTTTTGTTTTGTTGGTTTCTTTCCCCCCCCAGCCCCAAGCAGGCTAAAGAACGCCTGCATCCAGAAACTAGAGTGCCTTGGAAATAACCAGCAGCTTTGGCTGTTTGTCTGCCAGCTCTCGAGCAGCACACGTCCCCCCGTAGTGACGTTCACCCCGTAGCTCTCAGTACCTGTCTGTCGCTGTCCTGCAGCAAAGCTTTTGGCTGTTTTGTGGTTGTTGTTTTGTTGGGTTTGGTTCGTTTTGTTTTGTTTTCTTTTTTTTTTTTTTTTTATCCCCCCCTTGTGGGTTTATTTTGCATAGAGTGTGACATTTTGGTTTCGTTGTGGTGTTTCTGACTCTTTGTGCCTTTCCTTTTGTGTTTGTTTCTCCCGCCTTTCCTCAGTTTGCAGCGGGGCCTCGACCTGCCCATCACCAGGTACAGTACCCAGCCCCTTCGTTATCACCCTAAACTAATTGCCTGGGGGAGGTGGGTGGTTGGAGGTGATTCACCCACTAACTCACAACCTTCGGAAACCAGCCCTGTTAGTAGCTACTAGAACGTGCCTAACCCCACTAACAAGCTGCCTGCAACGCAGAGTAACAAACACTGTTAATTCTCAGTCGGTGTCACCGCGCTCATTAACCGCCCCACTTAACGCCGTTTCCATAGGGGAGGGGAACCTGTAGAGATCGTGGCCAGGTATTCCTCAGATTTGTCTTTTCACGTCGCTAGAAACTTTGCTGAATGTTTCCCAACTGGCTGGTAGGTGAAGTCGCCTGAGATGAAGATGTCAGTGAGAATTGAGTGTTCACATCCCTGAGAAAAGTCTCCATTTTCAAACTCGGAGCAAGGCAGAGGACTTTGCAATTCATCCGTTTCTTGTGTGAAACGCCTGGTTATCTGTCATCATCACATTGCTTCGTGTTCTCTTTACCCTGTGAAAGCCAAAGATTTAGGAATCTTTGTAGTATTCCTCTTGAATGAATTGGACTTTGTAAGGAAACACTTGCTTAAGAAGAATGAAAATTAGGAATAGCTTTGGCTCGTGAAACTCACGGGCAGTGCTTGTTAGGGTGGCAGAAATACCCAGAGGACCTCCTCAGCATCAAGACAGATCAATTCTGTGATGCTGTGATTCTTTTAGGTTGGAAAAGACCTTTAAGATCATCAAGTCCAACCCTTCCCCCAGCACTGCCAGGGCACCACTGACCCCTGGCCCTCAGCACCACAGCTCCACAGCTCTGAAACCCCTCCAGGG
>JAAGNO010018049.1:0-15333 GCA_033439905.1 Ceryle rudis
ATAAGGACAGAAAGGTGAAATTATTCCCATCCTAGCAGATTGTGAGTGATATAAGGGACCCTACATCACACATGCTTATGCCATCTTTTGTTACGCTTTTTGTATTTCTGTTATAGTTCAGACTGACACTTTGCCTGTTTTTTGTTGAACTGGAGCTGATGTTAATGAAAGCCACTGACCACTGCAAAACACCTCACTCCTGTAAAAGAAGTGGCTGCTCAGAATTTGTTACAATCACCCTGCATATGCAGTCTTCAAAAAGTGATGCAGATAACAAATGTTATGCTGCTCTGAAATATTTATTATTGTAGGGCCTATAGTTGACCACAACAGTCATGAACAAGTTTTAGAGACAGTGAGATATATTCACAGTTGTGGTGCATTAACCTTGGCTAAGGGCCAAACTCCAACCCAGCCACTCACTCCCATGCTTGACAGGACAGGGGAAGAAAATAGGATGAAAAAGCTTATAGACATAGGTTAGGTTAAAGACAGATAAAGACACTTACCAGTTACTGTCATGGGAAAAATCAATTTAATTTACTGACAGTTAGAAACAGAGTATGATAGTGAGAAACAAAGACAAAACTAAAAACACCTCTCTCTTTTTCCCAAGCTCAGCTTCACTCTGATAGTTCTATCTAGTCCCCATCCTGAGCAGTAGAGGGGGATGAGGAATGGAGGTTGTGATCAGTCCATAACAGCTTCTCTATGCCAGACTTTTCTCCACACACTTTCCTTTTGCTTCTGCATGGGTCCTGCAATTCTTTTAGAATAAACCTGCTTCATCATGAGGTCTCCATGGGTCATAGTTCCGTCATGGTATGCCAAACTACTCCAGAGTGTGGGGTCCCCCATGAGCTGCAGCCTGAATATCTGTTCCAGAATGGTCCTCTAGGTGCTGCAGGAGAGCATCTACCTGCACCTCCTCCCACTCCTTCTCTGACCATGTTGTTCTCATTGTTCTTTCTCATTCTTTGTCCTCCTCCTTTGCCTGTGTGGTGTTTTGCCCTTTCTTAAGCACATTTTCCCAGAGGTGCCACCAGCCTGGCTGATGAGCTAAGCAGTGTCTTGTGATTGGTCCCATGGAGCCAGCTGGGACTGTCTGTGTCTGGCATGGGGCAGCCCTTGAAGTCTTCTCACAGAGGCCATTTCTGAAGCCTTCCACTGCCAGCCTCTTGGCATGAGCACACAATACAGATAGCTATGTACATTTTGAGTACTTTCAATGACAAAAAGACAAAGGAAGGCAAAGGCAGAAAGGGAATTGAGCTCAGCAGTTCATGGAGAAGGGCTCAGGCAGATGATCACATTTACCCTATTGGTCACACTTTGAACAACACTTTCTCTTGCCCCCATCTTCAGTGCTGCCTTATGTCCTGCTGTAGTCCTGGGAAGACTTGTTCCTAGATATTGTGGTAGATCTTCGCCGTCAGGCTTACAGTTTTGTAAGACCTAGATCTCTAGGATACAAGCCAAGCAAGAAAAAGCATTTTCTGCTACAGACTGCAGTGAGTCTTAAAGTGGGAGAAAGTATTTAGGACCAAGGCAAGGAGTATAAATAAATGTGTGAAATAGTACAGAGAAGAAGACAAGACACTGTTACAGTCTTTCAACAGAAAACTATTTGAGTAGTATCAGATCAAACACTTCCATCACGTAGATATGTCCATGATAGAGTGTTATGAATTACTAATACTTTGGGATATCCTTCACAGCTTTAGCCCATAAAAACACTGCTATAGACATCAGACAGATATCAATCACCAGCAGTTTCTTAATTCAGTTTGTCCAGATATCTAACTGTACATTATGTAAAATTCTGTGTTTTGCAAACGAAGAATTGTGCTTTTTTTTTTTTTTTTTTTTTCTTTTTCCCTCCCACTCCGGAGCAAACTCCTAGGAACTCCTGGAACATGTAATATCTTATAGCATGAGGATCTCATTATATAATTGCCTAGGTTATAATATATTTGTATGTTATTTTTCAAGCACAGTTTAGCTTGCTCTGAACTATCAGGAATCCATGTGATAAAACTCCAACACTGGAATAAGTCCTGTTGACAGTCAGAATAACATAACTCAGGTCTAGTTCATTTAAAACCTCATAGCTATGACTATGTCTCTACTAGAAATGCAGTACTGCCAGGGCAAGCCCAGAGCAGAGGAGCCAGTAAATAATCATCCACCTCATACAACCATTAGCACATTCACTGGTACAATTTTGGCATGTAACAACTAGCGATCTCCCAGACAAAGCCTTGGCTCAGCCCAAAGGTTAACAAGGACCAGGGACTGTTCTTAAAAGGTAGCTTAAGCGCAGCCTCCTTCTTCTGAGAGATGTTCTGTGTTTAGAAACAGGATGTGACATCCCATTGGACTCGAGGCTGGAGAGTGATCCATGATGGGGACTAAGGCAACTGGATACGTTCAGGAGATAGAAGCTGTGTGTACTTCCAAAGTGCTGTGTCAACACATCATTGTTTCAAACTATTGGTAAATGAACACACCCACATGATTCAGGCAGCTCAGGTCTGAAGGAAGCATGACCATACTAGTGGGGTGCTCTGCCTAGAACAATTACTTGGGTTATATGTGATTATTGTGCTATGTTGATGTGATGACCCTGTCCCCATCCTGGGGTGAGCTTGTCTGGCATTTAGCTCAGGAGCAATGCAAGTTGCATTCCATGCTGTCATGTAAGATGCCCTCAGTCCTGCAGTAGATCTCAGCAACTGCAGGAGTTGAAACAATCTTTGAGCTAAATAATCCTTCCATGATCCCAGAAATTCAAGCAGAAACATTTAGTCATCTTTGGCTGAGTAAAACAGACCCCATCCCCACAAGCCACACTACAGGTATGTACTTCCAGCACCATTTAAGCCCTGGGTTTGTGGTTATCATTTTGGAATTAATGGATCATTTAAAATTCCTAAGTGAAGTTTCAATAAATGCAAAAGGACTGACTGCTACTATATTAGAGTGTTGTGGGGTTTTTGTGGGTTTTTTTGTTTTTGTTTTTTTTTTTTTTAACATTTTAAGAAGGCTGCAGTATTAAATCCAGGAGAATCCTTATCTTCAGGAATTGACTTGTGAGCTATTTTAGCTTGTATTGTCATGAAAAATTTATCAGTCACAATTTAAATTATCCTCAATTGACCTTTTGGACCTGAAATACTCTAAGTCTTCTTCAGAATATGCTGGATTCAGTTAGACACAAATAATTACCTTTCTCTTTATATGTATGAAAAGTGTCACTTTGTAGAGTAGTCTCCCTGGTAATGACCCTATGAGTCACTGTCACTTTACAAAACATACAGAAATTCTGTCTCCTCAGATAAAGGTGGAAAGTAATCACAGAAATTCTATCCCCAGACAGACATTTGTCTTCTTGATTGTCTCTAGAGTCGTCTATGCGCATTACCTCCTCAAAAGTGAACATGGAAAACCTCCCTTTGGGAATAGCCTCATAGAAATTCCCTGTCATTGATACCTGGAAGGAAATGCAGTCTGCTCCATGCAAATAAAATGCTATATGTCCTGAACACCAACTCAAATGTCCCTCGGGATTCACAGAAGGTTCAAGCCATATATCTAGAAATCTGTATGTTATTGCGGTCTGTGTTGTCATGCTTACTCCCTTTTTCTATTCATGTGATAACAATGGTTCTAGAGACAGACAGTGCCTCATAGTATCTTTCTAGAAGGTCAGCAATGCTTTTGTTAGCCTGGAAACCATGTCAGTCAGTAAACCTCACTTCAGTGAAGTGTGGTGGGGCAAAGCAAATCTTGCTTGGGAAACTGTAAGACCAGTTTTCATTTTTCATCTTGGAAGCCATGCCTCTTGAAAGACTTAATGTTTTACCCCATTTATGTGTGACGCTTGGAAAGAAGGACTTCTGTGGTTGAAAAGAATGTAACAGCAGTTCAGGTGTCCTTCTACAATATACATGCTTAGCAAAGTCATACTAGTCAGGTTTTTATGTCTTTCTTCTATCCAGTGTCAAAATGTGAGGGAAATGGCCTAATGCTGAGATAATTTCTTCAGTTCTGGTGAATGTACTAAAAGAAAACAAGTATAATTAGCTATCTTTACATAATGAGATATTCAGATGTGCCTCCCTCAGCAGCATTTACATAGAGATAGGATATATTCATAATTAGCTAAGTCAGGACCTTTCTATGAATGCAGACCAACTATATCATAATGAGACATGATGATTTGCAGATATGCATGTTTAATTTTCAGGTTTGACATTCTAATGTAATAGATAAACCCTGATCCAAAGCCAACCAAAGGGATTTTAAAAAGTGTTACCCAGCATGTTTTAAGTCAGCCTTATAACATGCTTTACTGGCAGATATATATATATATGGCAGAGTGAATACAGCAAGTAAAGCTTGCATTTAAGCAACAAACTTCAAAGCTTTAATACAAAGATATTCAGGGAAAGAAACTGTAGTCACACCCTGTATATATGCAGCCTGACTCAAAGTCTGCAAATATGCAACTTGCTCAGTATCTGACAGGGTAAAGAGTTCAGTATGTCTTATGTGTACATATGGTTAGAAACCAAAATGTCAACTTTGCATAATTTTTAGTAATTTGAAGCAATATGAAGTGAGCAAAGCGTTGTACCTAGCTTTCTGAGAGCCTAGAAAGTGCTGAATGTAAAACAAAAGTAACTAAGAATCGGTAGGGATTACAGAGAATACTAAAAATTGAGTGTGAATAGTGAGCCATGAATCACTGTGTAGTCTTCTTTATCCTTCACCCTTTCTCAAGCATGCCACATCTGTTCATGCACTCTCTTTAAGCTATGCTTAAAGGTTGAGGCATTTTCCTATGGAACAGGCCATGCTGGCCACCGCTTTTGCTTTTCCGTGGAGGCTCTTGATTCTGATTTGAACTTCTACATACAGCTGTAATATGAATAAACCTGGTTCATCATCCAGTTTGATGAAAGTTTTATCAGTATTTAAAGTGAATAAACAATGCAAAGTACCCAATGCTTAAATTATTACTGCAATTTGCAGGTAATTACTATCTGAGATGCTGATAATGGTGAAATCCATAGGGCTTTTTTGCACTCATTATATTAAATGTTTTTCTAATGAGAACTCACTTTTCTTTATGCATATACTTGTCATCCATTATGACTGATGCCAATAGATGGTTAATGTTCCTGTGCTAGTAAGCGAGGAAACACAGATTCAGAAAAGTCTTCACCACAGCAGAAAGACAGAGGGTAGTGTCAGGACACACAATTTCTAAAGCAATTTACTATGTGTGTTTTATTTACATAACCTGTGGCAATGTTGACTGAAATGTTTATTTACCTCAGGAGAGGATTCATAACAGTGAGTTAATGTGATATGGATGATATGGACTAAATGATTCATAGAAGTATCACTACTAGTAAATCACTTAGAGGTTTCTTGACAGAAGGGGTGGTTGTCTTTATTTCAAACAATTCTTTCGATCTTTTTAGAACATATGACTGTGCATACAGGCTAACATATATGTTAGTCTAACATAGCATACTAATGTGGTAGGGATTGAACCCACTTGCATAGATTATTAATAGGTTATTTTATTTTCAGCTGCGTAATATTTTAGATGAGATTCTAGGAAGCTAGATGATGATCTAAGAACACTGCAGCAGGGGAACCTAAAGCCTCTCATGTAGAAATGAAATATCAGAAATCTCTTGTGTTGAGTTTCCTTCAGTGTCTTGTATGGCACTGAACTCAACTCCTTCTACAATGCAATTCAGCTTAAAATCTGCAAGATGCAGAAAAGAGATGGTAACCCAAATTCACGGCCCAGGAGGGAAAAAGATACCTGAAAAATGCAAAAGGAAATAATAAACAACAGCAACACAAACTTTCAGCATATGTTAGTGTTGTTTTTACCCACTGCAAAAATGGATATGGCCCTGCAAAAAAAATGAAGTTGAAAACTTGTCTGAGATGAAGGTATTTGCACTTTACATTTTCTATTAAAACAATAATTTGACTTCTTTCACCAGTCTGCTACTTGATCCTAAGTGGAAAAAATCCACCAACATCAAGCAATAGTAAGCTTAACAGTCGTCTAATTTCTGTGTTTATTCATTGAGGGCTAGCAGAGAGTCTGAACTTATTTTTTGTGTTAGAGATAAAATGTGTTATTAAATAACTGAATTCATTTAAGAGTTTTTAGTTCTGTTCAAGCTCAGTACTTCTCAGATGTGGCTTATCTTTCTTGGGGGCTGGTCATCTTTTATTTTAAAGAACCTGTTGCACCTTGTCGTTCCACTTGCTCAACCAATAGACCCTAAAATACAACCTTATCCACTGGTTTGTAGATCCACAGATGGTAAGCAGGTAAACAAAGGCTTTATTCCTCTTTTTCAGTGCTAGGTTATGGGATATTGTTCTCTACATGCTGCTCAATTATTTCCTGCATTTATTTCTATATATCTGTATTCCATTTATGCTGTTACAGTGGCTCCCTTTAATAAAAACGTCTGTGAAAAGAGGTCACAAAAACTCTGGGGCAGATAGATCTTATGGTTACTACAAAATATTTGCCTTTTCTTGAAAGCTGTATATTTATAAATACTTCAAAAGTACAGCATTCATTCAGAATATTGAAGAATCAGACTATATACCTATGGATTTTAAACAAATGATGTGTAGGTAATATATATTCAAATTCTCCTTTGTCTTTCTCTCTGTGTATCTCAGGTGCGGAAAGAAAGGGAGAAATAAATTAGCTGAAAAAATAAAATAATTCTAAGTTACATTTGTGAGAACTTATTACACACAAGCAGTGGGAGATGTATTTTATACTATAGCAATTTTTGCTCTTACTGAGGTAAGAATAGACTATTTGAGATATAAACTATTTATTAAAATCAAGTCAATAACAAGAAGGTAGAAACAGGTTGGCCACTTATGTATGTTGATATTAAGTGCCATAATTTGTACAGTTGTGAAGCTTCAATATTTCTCATCAAGGTATGGGATTTGCACTCAGTTCTTCAGATAGCAGGAAATTGCTCAACTTCAAGGCTGAAGGAGAACTACCATAAAATACAAATAAGTTAGTAAGGATTTATTGAATTTGTTGGAGTGAAAGCTACTATCCATGACTGTAATGTAAAGTAAAATGGTGGTTTTTTCACATGAAAATATAGCTTAATAAAATGTTCACATTTGAACATTTGCTTGTCTAGGAAAAATCAAATATTTTCCTTAATTTGTTCTCAACAGACATTGACCTTGGAAACAACCCATCAAGAGTCTACCCTTAAGGATTTTGTTTATTTGTGCATCCTCAGCACGGACTCTGTTATAAATTCTTTGCAGCAGAATGTGTTGTAGTACACATTTTCACAGGATGTAGTGCTGATGAGAAGTGTAGCACAGCTTAGGAAGGTGGCACAAGCTAAACAGCAAGTTTTCTTCTGTCCTTAAGTGTGAAAAGAGCTTCAAAGTACAGACTTTGCCTTTAAATTTGAAGAGTTTCAAAGTTTAGGCTGAAAAAACCAATTCACATCTCCTGGCATTGTTTGAGGATATCTGAGACCTCTCTAGATCCTGTATAAGCTCATCTCTTGTTTTTAAACTTTTCTTCTACCCTAAAGGCCTAGGAATGTAATAGAAACATGAGAGCAAAGATTCTGATCTCACCATGTGCCTCCAGCAGCTGTAGATCAAGGTAAAGAACTGTAATATCCACATCTTACTCTACCTCTGCCTAACTAATAAGACTGAATTTCCAAGTGCTTAGCAATGTCACCATATGATTCCCCCCTCCCAAAACTTACTCTTACAAGTAAGCAAACATATTTTTTTTATTGGAAACTACATATTAGAGATGCAGAAATATGGGTGGCTGAGAGGGTTATCTGTATTACTATTTCCAAAAGAACGTCACGTCTGCAAGTTCTAATCTCCTACTTCATCCATATGTGCTAAAATGTGGTAAACACATTCACTGTGATCAGTTTGCAGGTACACCCAAGCCCTGCTGAAGCTGTGCAGTTTGAAAAATGTTGCTTATCCATTAGTGTTTACATTTGCAAGATACCTATTGTTTTCAAGCTTCAGAAACACAATAAAAATTCAAAACAACTGCAGCAATTCATAAGAGTAAAGTATTGGGATAACAAATATCATTGTCTGTGTAAGGATCTTCAGAGACTGAGGAGAAATAAGAAGGTCCTTTAAAAGTTTTAAGGAGTATATAGCTATGTCTGGCTTTCTATCAAAAACTTGAGTACTGCATTATTAAACATTATCTTGATTTGATTTTGTTGCAGATGGAATGATGCACTTCACTCACAGGAGGGAAGTAGCAACATAATTATTGATATAAATAAATCCTTTAACAAAGTTTTACAGAAATCACAACATTGATTTAAAGAGTTGATGGCAAAGTTCATTTGAAATTTACTGCATAGATGATAGGATCGGACAAAACTGTCAGGGACACCTTCCCATTGAATCCCAAGGTGCAGAAAGGACCTCCTTGCTCTCTAAACTTCTCAGAGAGGAGTCTTGGTGTGACTAGATCCAATCCTAGTCCCAGACTTGGTCAATGGTTTATGTTTAAAGCATTATAAATGCACAGTCAATCCTTTATATTATTCAGCTAAGATTTCAAAATTTAGCTTGCTAATAATCACCAAGAATCTGTTGCAGCAAGGAATCTCTGAAGCTCAAGTACTAACATTGAGAGGCATCCCTACTCAAGAGGAGATCTTGGTGTGCAGTCTGCAGCTGTGCAGGAGAGCTCAATGGGCCCTGGGCTGCCCACTGTTTATGGACCTATGGTCATATATACATACACACTACAGAAGTTTGTGTCTTCCAAATCTGGCCCGAGTTGGACATTGGCCAGAACTGTGGTTAGGTGGGCACATGATTCACAATAGCCCTTGGCTATTGTATTGATATCTGTCTTCCCCAAATACACTTTGAGCCCTATGCAGTCATCATGACCAGATGCATCCAGTATGACTGCCACAGGTGGTTAGCACTTGATCAGAGTTACACTGAGGGGAGCACACTACAAGTTTATAGTCTTCAGGACATTCTTTGAGTCAAGGACAGCTGGCAGTGGCTACTGCCTCTATCATCTGGGGAGTCCAGGGATTCTTCCTGCCTGGCCACTGGAGCCTGACCTGGTGCACCTAGGGACCCAGGAGTCTCCAGCCCAGGCTGATGGATGTGGCTGCTGTGGATAGTTTTCAGGAGATACACTGCTCCTCCTCCAGTGGCTGGGAACAGAGACCCTTGCCTGCTCCAGTAGGTGACACCGTGGGCCCCGAGTTCCTACCCCCCTGGTCTGACTCCAGTTGCTTACTGCAAGCCCACTCCTGCTCATCCCACCAGTTGCTGGCACTTAGTCCTTGCAACCCTCACACGCATGAATCAGACATGAAATTACACAGAGCAATAGTAAATAAAATATTTAGAAGATAGGACAAACTGTGTGATCAGGAGCAGAGTTCATTCAGACAACCCAGTTTTACACATTTATACCCCTTTCTGTCTACTCTCCTCTCTGTCCCTCCTTGATTCCCTTCAGCTACACATTCTTATAACAGTTCACTTGCTTCCACCACCTGTCTCAAATAACCCAAATGTTCCTTTTCTTCTCCTTTCTTGAGTGGCAAAGTCCAGGCTGACCCTTTACAACACTGTGTCTAAAGTTTCTTAACAGCCCAAAAATAGTCACTGGGGACTTCTGGTCTTTGCCACCATCTCTGTTATCCCACATCTACCATGTTTGTGTCTCTGTGTTCTTGTTTAATGTTTCCTCATTTATATATTACCCCTTTGCACTGACAATGTTCTTGATCAGATAACTGTAATGAAAAGATGCTCTCACCTTCCACATACCCTTGCACTTTGTGGAGAAACAGAACCTACAGATAAGTAAAAGCAGACTATTACAGATCACATATCGGGAAATGAAGTATATTTTATTTATGATTTCTCAGGTCTAGCTTCTTGGGATTAATACAGAAAAATTAATATAGATACCCTATCAGTATCTGAGATACATAAATGTACTGCATATCTTTGTAAGAGAATCAGAAAAAATGTTTTCCCACTCTGACTTGACTCATATGATGTTCACTTTTTCAAGCAGTGGCCAAGGTGTTTCTCTGAACATGTTACACTATTGCAAAATTTATCCAAATATAGGCCAGGCATTCCATATTTTATTTTTTTTCCCCCATATTTTTCACTCAGTAGAAAAGTAATCCAGTTTTAAAGAAAACACAGTTAAGAGTTTCAAGGTTTTCCTTTATCAGCAATTGTTGAGTGGTTAGGCTACATAATTATAGGTGGGTTTTGCCACTGTAGATGCCCTAGGGTGTTGTCCAGCCTCAAGAAGACCATGAAGAGCTAGCTAATGGGACTCTTGTAGTGCTGGGACATACTTGCCAACACAATATGGATCTCCCGTGTACAAAGTCATCAGTCATCTATGTTTAAGGATGTTAATGTCTCAGTTTTCTACATAGAAAAGGTTAAGAACGATGAATAGCTGCTAAGGTCATTGGATAATACCTAGTATTTTTCTTATCTTTTTTTTTTTTTTTTTTTTTTTCCCTTCTCACAATCTATCTGGGAGCAATAATACACCACAGATTTCCATGAAGGGACCTATTTGAATCTATATCTTGATCTTGATATTTAAAGTCTTCTTTTTACTGTGATTTACAGTCTCCCACACAGACTGAAAATATGTTTTTAAGGAAAAAAAGTCAGTATGTATCAGCCATACTTTCTTTGTAGAATCAGCTATAAAACATTTTCATGGACCATTTTCATTCAGTTCCTGAGCTGTGTTCTGATGGATATCTACTGATAATAGTTTCTTCCTGTTGCAGGGCGTTCATGGTCCAGTGATGTTGAATGACCCCATCTCTGAGCCGTCCTATCTGTTTTCCAGTGCAGACAATGCAAAAAGTTTAGGGTGATTCAGTAATTCCAAAGTCATGACATTTTATAGACAGCTTTCCCATGCATATGCCTTATCAGGGTAGTTTGGATGTATATACATGATGCAGAGAATATATGGTCATGTATGGAGTATGCACACAGGCTTTCTCAAGTTAAAAAATCATAGAATCATACAGTGCCCCGAGTTGGAATGGACATCCAGAAGTCATCTAGTCCAACCCCCCTGATCAATAAGATCAGGTTGCTCAGAGCCTCCTCATGCCTGACCCTGAATGTCTTCAGGGATAGGGCATCCACCACCTCTCCGGGCAAACTGTTCCAGAGTTTCACCACCCTCATAGTAAAGAACTTCTTCCTAATGTCTGAATACTCTTATGTTCTGAGTTTAGGTCTTCAGATTGCCAGCACCTCAGATAAAGATTCTCAATAAAGTATGCACTTTTGAGTTTGTGTGAAAAAGGCCTAAGTTACTTAATACACATTGTTGCAGAATGAGGAGAGGCTATGTTGCTGAAGAAAGCGGGTATAGAACTCTTCAGTGGGTTTTCTTCTTGCTTTTACACTTGGTAGTTTTTCCTTCAATATAAATTCACTGATCCCAGTTTCTTATTTATAGTGATCAGAATGGGAGAAGGTTTAGGTCTCTTATGTGGAATGTATCAATATTATGTTTTCTCTCACTGCCTTTTAATATAATAGTGGCATGGATGCTTGAATACCTCATAGTGCTGTTTAATTTAATCTTTTTGTCTGATACAGTTTTAGGATACAGAGGAAATAATCGTAATCTGATTTTGAAAAGGATTTAAAAATCATCCCTCTGTCTTAACCAAAGATGGAGAAGTTCTTTAGAAATGTAGGTGTCTGTCATGTAGACACAGAAAGAAAAGAAGTGAGTACAAAGTGGTGATTATTTCTTCTTAACGCTTTGAAGCTCTTACTGCTAGCAACATACAGACTTCCTCTTGTTAGCATATCTGCCTTTTTTATTTGAACAGTTTGTTTTACAGACATAGGTCTGGGCTCATAGCACATTTCTTCATCATCTCTCATTTTTGATACATATCAATATCAAGTCAGACATAGTATTCTGTCACTTTTAATACTTTAAATGATTTATATAGAAATTCTGAATGAGAAAAAAATTAGGTTGTAGAATTTGATGTTTTTACTGGTGACACTAATGCTGTATCTGTCAATAGTTCCTACAGAGGTGTGGAAAAGGGGATGAAAAAGGCAGCAACACCTCAACATTTAGGGAACGTATGAACAAGTTGACATTCAGGAAGTTTTCCAATTCCAATGGCATTGTTATCTGCTCCACACTGCAAATGCACACTCCTCTGTACACTCAATTTGAGAAACGAAACATGAGAGGGGAAAGGCAGTGCATTCATTCATTGAAGCACAAGAATTAAAGTCAGATGCTCCAGCATTCTCTCTTACAGATTCACCTCTACAGTTCTCTGTGAGTCATTGCCATTTCATATTTCAGTGAGCCCATCAGTCAATAAATACTGCAGTATTTATCCATATCACAAAGAAGTTTCATATGTTCATTTGTATGTATAAAATATTTTTACAGATAGTGCAGCTATTATCTTGGCTTAGAAATGAACCTGGTCTTTATCCTTGAAGAAAGAAAACCCTTTCTGATCAAATCCCCAGGGAAATTTTAAGTTCCTGATTTTGTTTTGCCACTTTGATGTTTTCAGTACCTTTTTCAAATAATTAAAATGTCTTTAATAATAAAAAATATCACTCTGCAGTGCTGACAGAAGTCATGATCTGTTTGTAGTGATCTCATGGATGACCTTCTTTTATATTTTAAATGAATGTAAAGCTGATGTGTTGTCTTTAAACAAAACAGAAAAACTTTCATTATGGCTGAAAAAAAACCCCTGATATGCATTTGTTAATGCAAAGCCAAATCTCCTTCAGAACATGTTACCTCCTCTACTGCCCTCTCAGAATGCTCCATCTTTTCCAACATAGAGCAACAGGTGTCTTATATAGTGCTTTGTATTGTAACATGCACATTCCTGATGATTAATGGCATACACATAATTATTTGTCTGTAATATATTAAAGTTTAATATTATAGAATTTATAGAGGTTTTAAACCACAGATAAACAACCAGACATAATTGCTATTTGCATTAAAACTGAATCACGACAACACAGTTACATCTACAATCACAACAACATATCTGTAGTATACATTGCTATTTCTTCTTTGCAAACAAAAGCTAGTGGAGATAGAAAGTAATTTAAACTCGGTGGTGTGCATCCATGATAACCTATGACCCACATTACCTCCTATACCACTGCCACGGGATTTTTACTTCTTCCAATAATGCATCTGGTATTGACTGCTGTCAGAAATGAGGTTCTGGCCTCAGTGAACTTGAGGTCACATACACCTTCATGTGGAAAATAAAATAGAGTTCCCTGTGTTAGATCTGTTTCTTACATTTGATAATTCTGGACTCAGTTTAACACAACAGTGAGCTCACCCTAATATAAAACTGCAGTGCTTTCTGTTGGTACCTCTTCACTATTTTAACTGTAAATAAGGCTGGCATGAGAATCAGGACCCCTCTGATGTGAATCTTTTCACATTTTCACAAGACAAGATCATGTAATGATTTCTAATTTTCATTCTATGCATCAAGTTTTGATACTGAACTAACTGTTCAACAAAAAAATTTGATCAAGAGCAAAATGACTGTATCACAGAACAATTATTAATGAAAGAAACAGAAGAGAAAGTACTTATAGTTTATGATTATTTGACAATATTTTTTTTTCTGAAATTACATATGAAGCACTCTCACATCACACAGTAGATATAATTAAAGTCTGCATGCCACAGTAGTTAAAATTATGATGCTTCTACAATTGCTATGAACTAAATTTTGAAATGGTTTAATTCCTCATCTATAAGCATAAGCAAAGATGACATGGGTGAAAATTATTCTGATAAAGAGATATTTACAAGAGCTGAGCTGAAACATCTTTTGCTTGATTCTATTATTTTATTGGTGGACCTGACTACTAAAATAATTTGCTAGGTGTTGGATATCTGAATGTTTGTCCATGTAAAGGTTATATATGGCATTTAGAATCTAGAATGATACAAATAGTTGCCACTTTACTGTAATCTTTTAACAGAGTTTTACATGCCAAGCTGAATTTCTGCTGTGATACCAGAAACTGTTCTCTAACATTGTGATGCTCTGAGACAATAAAAATTAAATGAAAAGGGACACTGGTGATTTTCCAGAAGTGAAATGAAAATAGACTATGAATAAGCTATTGTATACCTGGATATAGTCATTCTCTGGCTAAAGTTTTCCATATGGAGAGGAGAGGGTAATTTCAATAAAAGGGTGTTGACTCTGTGTAAGTGTATTCCATGACAAAATTTTCCCTTTGTCCTCTTCAGTGGGGATATTTCAAGCCTTCAGACAATTTCATGAGCAACAACTTCTGCCCGCACATGTAGGCAGAAGCTGTGGTGCTCACAAGAAAAGATCAGAACTCCCTGGGATGACATCAACATTTTCTGTATTAGTAAAGAACAGTGACAAATTACAAACATAAAGTGCTTCCTTGCTATCTCTTTAGCATGAGAATGAATTTGGCTTATTAAAGAATAATTTGATAAGAATATGACTATATTTGCATTAAATAAAATAGTTTATTGAAGAAATGTTTCTGATGGTGTATAGTTCCATCAATATGTTAATAGAAAGTCAGCCAGGTGTATTATTATTCTTTCTATTGCATTGAAACTTATGCTTTAGAAAACTTTACTCAAATCAACATTTCCATTTGATACCTGCAATGCATATAAAATTAGAAGAGAAGGAGGAGACAGAAAAGTTGTTGTACCCAGTTTACAAGAACATCTTGCCATTGATTTATGTCTCTGCCTTTTGAAAGTGTAGTTTAAAATCTGTCCTTGAAAATACCATTCATATCATGCTGCCAAATATTTTCCAGATAGAATAAGAATTATGTCTTTTGCCAGTGTTATGAAATCAGCTTCCATTTCCTGAATCAACATATGGAAATATTCAGTGTTAGGGCAGTTTAAGATATGTAATAAGACTTGATATCTTCTATGATTTTTACAAATAGTCTAGTGCAGTCACAAATTAGCTACCAAATTCCAGAAGAGAAAACTATTTCATCTTGCATCTCACCTCATAATAGATTTGCTTCTCATATAATCTAATAACTAATCTAATCTAATGACTAATAATCTAATAACTATCTAATAGCCTTCTATGATATTGTAACTGGATGGATAGATGCAGGGAGACCAGTGGATGTAGTCTACCTTGACCTTAGCAA
>JAAGNO010018049.1:41510-59006 GCA_033439905.1 Ceryle rudis
TTTGACAATTTATTTCTTAGGAAAATATTTTAAAATGTTGTATTTAAAATAGTTCAAATAAATATAATTTTTAACAGTGCAGTCTGAATCTTGTGGTTATCATTCACCCAGCCACACGTCTATGACCAATGCTTCATTTTTCAGCACCTTTGAGTATCTGTCTTTCACCTGTGAGCTTTAATTTTTTTATTACCCTCTGTTTCATCTTCATGGTGGCACTATCCTATTTTAAGAACTGAAAGGCAAAGAAGAGCTGATTAGCTGAGTTTTCCATGCAGCTCTAAGAAGAGTCAAGTCTTTTAGCTCACCAAACTTGAAGCATCCATACAAAGTTTTCAAAAGAGGATATACTACAGTGGAACCTGGATGCCACCAGCCCAAGGTACTTCTCTTCCCCTCCAAAAGCCAGTATATGACATACTGTCAAGGACATGTCAAGTTCTGCTGAGTTCTCATGTGAGCCAGCCTGTGCAGATGTGCTGCACAAGGTCATTTATTATGGTTTGTGCTGTGTTACAGGCCCAAAAATATGCTCTGATGTGTGATTGGACACAGCAAAACCTGGTACCATTCAAAAGCAGATTTCATTTCTGGAGACAGGAGATGAAGCCAGTTATTTTAATAACACAACTTTTCGATTTCACAATTTCTCAAAAAATTCAAATGAGTCAATTTGTGTCTTTAAGACCATACACTACAAATCTGCTTTTTGGAGAATTCTTCCCACACTGGTTGCCTTCTGATAAATCACTACAGCACTAGCTGTGGTGGCCATGCTGGGGTAGGAATGGATGTCAAATGAAGTTGAAATGGATATGCATAAAGGAGAACTGCCTTATCAGGAGGATTTGGCAATTAAAAGTAACAGTACCTGCTGGAGGATTACAGAAATATGGATGTTTCTACCATACTTCCCTGTGAGATGAATGTATGCTCTGAAATTTCTGTTAGGAAAGAAAGATAGTAGCAATAAATATAGCACACAAGCAGCAACTGTGGAAGCCAGAAAGCATCTATAGACCCTTTATGTGCTGTGGGAGTATTAGATGCTTATTGTATCATGTATGAGGATGGATAGAAATAACCTGTGAGGAGGAAGGAGAAAAGGAAATACAGAATAAGGACCACACAAAATGCATCATTATACTGACAAGTTAATATAAGTTAAAAAATATTGTGCCAACCATTTTAACACTGGTATGTTATTACAATAAAATATCATGGGCATTTTCCACATGTCATACAGATGAATGAATTATTGCCAGTGCTAGTAAATTCTGTCTGTAAGACTTCTGACAGCTATTGCAACATGAAGAGTTTGAATATCCAGGGATTCCTCTTAAAATTAACATAACGCATCAGCCTGAGGCGCTATCCAGACATACATAAAAATGAAATCTATCCTGAAGACACAATTTAAATGGAAATCTTCCCTGATTATTGGTAATAAGCTTGCACTAAAAACAAGGATGGAATATTTTGTGAGTCAAGAGAATTTTGCTAGAACTCTGGAAAACATACCTATATCCTACAGAAATGAGTAATGAATAAACCCCTTTAGCTCATGCTACTTGATGGTACCAAGCAAGTCAGCTCCCTGGCAGTGTCTGACTATGCCCAATAAACATGATTTAACATTTCTGTTTTCTTCCCTGTCACACTCTACTCCCAGGTACACACCAACAGTCAATGACTGTGTGTGGGGCTGCAAAGTCAGGGTCATCTCAGTCCCTAAGCTGAAACTTTGGTAGTCCTGGCCATGAGTTTCTATCATTTCACCCAACTACAACGACTCCAGCTTTACTGGAGATGACTCTTCTCAGGGTCACTCACTTTCCCTCCTGAGCTCTGCAATATCAGTAAATACCAAACTCTTCTCAGGGTCACTCACCTTCCCTCCTGAGCTCTGCAATATCAGTAAACATCATCATACCACAAGGTCACCTCTAGCATTGCTGCTTACAAAGTCCTCACTGCTCTCCATTGAGAGGTCATTGAGGAGGTCTCTGTTAAGCATGCACTTGTTCCCACAACTGGGACAGTTCTCCTTTCTTTCTTTTTTTTTTGCTCATCACCCTCCACCCTGCTGCTTTATACTTTGATTGCTGTTAAGAGAAAAAAACACCTCTGAAAGGAATACTACTTTTTACACTCTTCAGCAGACAGTAACAGAACATTCAGCTGCAGAGACTTCCCTTTATTTACTGACAGAAAAAGGTATCCATCTTTCTTCTCTTTTACCATGCCTGTACCTTAATTTGCATTTTCCATTTTGGACACTTAATATCCATGCTGTTAACTATGGACGACAACACCCTGTAATGCCCTGATAAATCAGGAAATGTCACTATACAGACTTTACAGGCAAAACATTGTGCCAATACATTGAAGGCTCAGGCTTGTGAAAAAAATCATTCATAATAAATGTGTCTGTTCTCTAAAGGCATATGCAAAGTTCATGGCAAATGTAAGATAACTCAGATATATCTGGGTTTTCCTTGAAAAGTTCTGTGGCACATTTCAAAAGAAAAACAACAAATGTCACCTTCTTTTACCATATACTAATTTAAATCAAAAATCTAGCCATTGGTGTTGACTTATTTGGTGATTTAATCTTCCCAAACTCACAGTGGAGTATGTAGCAAATAAGGAAATACAATCTGATTTATTATTTTTAGTCCTAGGCTTACTACTGGAATGTCCCTTCCCTGAATTTCTTGCAGTATTCTTGAAAGTGATGCTTGAAGTGATATAACACCTTTCATCCTTAAACATTCCAGAAAGTGTTTAACGAAGAAGTGACAGTCATCCTCTGCAGTGTAGTGCAACAAGATGTGTAAGGTTGAAAGGACAGAGGAGAAAACTTGTTTCAAGAGGACAGCATGAGAAAAATATGGATGCATTATCTATCATTTTTACTTTAAGATCTCATGTCTCAGAACCATAAAGTGCAGCAAATTACACATAAAGTCAGATATTAGTGTTGATATAAGAGAGCCTGTCATGCCAGCAGTAGAGTAAATATCAACATAGGTATGTTTATGAATTTAAAAGTTTACACGTAGGAAATGGATGTTTAGGAATGTCATTATATTTGTGGCAATATTACTTGACCTGTCTGGGAATGCACTTGTCAAGATGAATTAGATCCCACCTTTAATCACAGAATGATGCTCTTGCAAACGATGTGAACTAAAAATCTTGCTCTGTTACAGGCTGTGGCCTATTGCCTGTGCCTCAAGGAGACCAAGGCATAAACCAGTATGTAATGTCAAAGGTGAACTGACACTCTGAACAATACAATTAGAATAGATTTGTTTATTATTGATCCCAAACTCCACAACAGAATTCATTTCCCCCGGCTAGGTTTCAGACTCTTAGTAACCCTTAATCCCACCCTTAGTAACCTTCTGCAAGGCAGTCTCAGTACACATCTGTGCCATGTTTGTGTCTATTGCTAGTCAGTTTCTGTTTTCTAAAGTATCACTTTGGAACTAACACTTTATAATCTTCATTGTGTTTAACACCATTGTATCTTGGGAAATGGAAAGTGTCAGTCATCCTGACCCTGAGGAAAGAGGATAAAGAGTGTAGTTCCAGAAATGACTTGGATGTTGTGATGCTCACTACAATAAAGCACACAATAAGCAACAGCATAACCTAAAGACTGTTCTTTAGATAAAATTATACTTAAAAACGAAGCCAGGGGACATTTAGGGGCACACTTCTTTCTATACAGCAAATGAGAAGGGTTTGGTAATTGAAATTGAAATTCAAAACTGTGCTGTAAATCATTCAGTCAGATTAGGAGTGCCAAAAGCTGAAACACACCTGAAATTCTGTCTCTCTCGAGGAATTGCAGCATTTATCTAAGGGTATACTTAGATACAGCCATGCATCTTGGTCAGTGAGTCATACAGAGATTTTTACCTTTGCAGAAATTCACACAGGATAAATTAAACTCCCAAAGAGCCTAATTAATTATAACATTTTCTGCTTGGAAAAAATACTGATTTATCAGTATATCCTTGCTGAGAAAAATCATAGGTAATCAGGGGTCTGATTTCTTGTTTAGCTGAAATGTGAAGGTTGAGAACTAGGAATTGTTTTGATACAGGGCATTTTGTTAAGTCAGCTCCATGATGAAGTTTTAATCATAGTATAACCATAGTGATTGCGTAGCAACTGCTAATGTGAACATAGTGCATATACTGGAGAGATTTGCACAGCCTGTAGGAATTAGGTGCTGATGGGGGGAGTATATAATATTTTAAAGTTCTAAATGGTGCATGTCTATTTCTCCGTTGGTCACTCTTAGACTCTTCAGAAGCAGGAAGCAGGTGCTCCTAGCTATGCAGCTGATGTGTTTTAAATTTCTGCTTTGGGATAGTGTAAAATGTGCTTCATCTCTTTCCATTCTGTTTATAGTTCTTTCTAGTCACCATATACTGCCTCAGGTGTTTGGCTGTGATGTAAATGTACATGCTGTAGGCATTTACATTTGGTCAAATGGAATAAATATTTAAGGCTTCTTTCCTTGCATTAGTCCTCAAGGCAATATTTATAGTTACCATGCTGTCAGTGCCCTGGCAAGGCAAGGTTGTGAAAAATGAAGCAAAGTGCAGAACACCCTGTGCAGAGTATTGCTTTAGTAAATCTGATTTTTTTCTTAACTAGTATTTCAAACTATTGTCACAGAATCAGAAACACTTATGATAATTTTAGATGGGTTTAGTTAGATATGAACCTCACAAAAGAGTTCATTTTTATTCAAAGAAATCTTAATCTAATGCCAGTCATGAAGTATCTTTACAAAGATGTAAATTTCTTATTATTATCACATCAAAATCATGTGCAAGGGAAGAAAAGACAAGACAATTTCTTTTTTTTTCTAAAATACAGTCACAGGGGCACAGATGATGTTACCTGATAGAAATCTGTGTTGTAATTGGCCTATCAGCTGTAGTACCTTTTCCTTTCTAACTTACTTAGTTCTGTAGTGAAAGTGGAGTTCTGGATAGGATGCAAGGCTATGATTGTCAGAGCAAAAAGCAGTGGATTATTCATATTCTTGCTTTCTCTTTATATGCTGACCATATTTCAATGAATTTTCTATAACAAATCCTAAAATTTTGTCAGACATAAACAACTGAAGAGTTGTGATAAAAGTCTTGTTTTGGCTGGATCACTGTCGTGGTTTAACCCCAGCTGGCAACAAAACACCACATAGCTGCTTGCCCACTTGCCCCCCCCCCGCCCGTGGGATGGTAGAGAGAATTGTAAAGGAAAAAGTAAGTAAACTTAGAGGTTGAGATAAGAATGGTTTAATAATTGAAATAAACAATTTAAAAAATAATCTAATAATTATTATTAATAATAATGTAATGAAAAGAAAAATAACAAAAAAGAGAGAGAAATAAATACCCAAGAAAAATAAGTGATGAAAATGAAAAACAATTGCTCACCACCAACAAAATGATGCCCAGCTTGTTTCTGAGCAGTGGTCTCCCAACTAGCTTTATCCCTAGTTTTTATGTTGAGCATGTTTTCATAAGATACTTAATATTCCTTTGGTCAGGTGGGGTCAACTGTCTTGGCTGTAAGCCCTCCCATTTTCTTGTCCACTCCCAGCCCGCTTGCCATCAGGGCAGCATGAGAAGCGGAAAAGTTCTTGACTTAATGTAAGCACTGCTCAGCAACAACTAAAACATCGTTGTGTTATCAACATTATTCTCATCCTAAATCCACAACGCAGCACTGTACCAGCTACTAGGAAGAAATTTAACTCTATCCCAGCCAAAATCAGGACAGTCACCCAGTTGTTATGTTCTGTGATTTAGACTAGTTTGGGAATTGTCTCTATATATTGATCTTCCTCTTCCAGGATGAGTTCCTGATTTGAACTTTTCATAAAAAATGACCTTAGAGACTTGCCATCTGATATCAGATTGCTATCTATGAGGTCACAGATGAATATGACTGAAGTAGCTCATAGATAACACTGTATTTTGCCAATAACAGTGCTGGTACACTCTGCAGGCAGAATCTTAAGCAACTGGAACATTTTGAAAGCTTACCAAGATTAAGAATTTGCAGGCTTGAAAAACATCTTACAAATGGGGGAGGTCTGTGCATGGATTCAGTTCAGTCAGTCTTAGCGCAAACATGTGTTGTCTTTTTGTCATTGTGAGAACAATATGCTTTATAATTTCAACTAAACAGTTCTAAAATAACTGAATTATTCTTGGGGATATAATTCAATAGTGTAGCTCTATGTAAATAACCATTCACCTGTGTTTGTGCTTGCTATTTTGGCTTTTGCATGCAACTGATGTGCATTCAGCACTTGACTATCAACTTCTGCCTTGTATGTGTCACAAGGAATGTCTTTAAAATTCAACTAAATACAGTGGAATAAATAAGATATTGAGAAGTGTTGGAGTCAAATCACGGCTCTGGATAACATCATTAATGACCACAAAAGCTTCTGGGAAATATCCTTATTCAAGGATTCAAGATTATTTAGTAAGTAGAAGAGTACGCACTTAGGAAGCTTGCAATGCTCTCATAGCCACAACTCTTGTGCACCAGCATTTTCCCATCCTGCATTACAAGATGTTATGAAGGCACTTTACAATTCCTGTTGAAGCTGGTCTACTGTAAAGCTGGGACTGTATGAACTAGAAGATCAGAGAGAAAGTCTAAACTATCAGGTTTAAAGAGGACCCCTTAACTGAGAGACCTTTCTTGCATTTTGGTTCTGGTTTCAATATTATTTCTACTTTTATCCAAGGACACGTATGAAACACATAAATGGTCTCTGGAGCAGAGACCAGAACCCCAGGCTGTCCCTTTGTTAGATTGTACAAAATAAATCAGTAGAATATCATACTTCCCATTGATTTCATTATGTCAAAAGTGAAGGCTTCTGCAATGAATCTATCACTTGCACTGAAGAATGGTTATAGAATTCAATCAATGTTCAGTAATAACATTGAACTGATAAACCAGGCTATCTATATAATTCTAAATTGTTCTGGACCACCATAAGAACAATGGATACCACATGAGAAGAGGATATGTACTTTACAATGTGAAACTGCCCTAAGTTTACTCATACTGATTATTCACAACAATGATAGCTTGTTATTGATAAGTTGAATTACTGGAGTTCAAAATCATGTTGTATAATTAATTTCTACTAGCCCTCAAATAATTTTCATAGATATTCCCTCCAATTTTTCCTTTTGTGAAGAATAAAATTACAGACACTATTCTAGCATGGTCTCAGAATTGACGAAAAGAGAGATGAAATTACTGTTCAGTGTCTCTTCACTACTAACTTGTTTAATTTTTCCAGCAATTTCTTTGGTTGATTTTCTTGCTGCTGCATCACTGAAAGAGCTCATTATTACCTGATTATCAACTATGATCTTCTTATCTTTTTCAGAGTTATTGTCATCTAGGTTACTCTGGTCTGTAAACATGGCCTGCATTCTTTATTTAAATATGTATGGCTTTTTTTAAGCCGTTTTAATTTTTTTTTCTGTTCTGCATGTAACAGGGATGGAAACTTGTATTCATACTGTAAAAGACTGGAAAGCTGGGATTTGGATAATTAGCTGCAAAGGAAGTTGCAATTATAACCAAAAAGGATGTTACTCTTCAATGAATATTCATGTTTGAGACACATTATAAATATTTCTCTTCTTTTCTGCCTACATTTTTTGAATAGGCAAAATGCTAGTACATCTGTTCGTATGATCCTTGCATAGATGAGTTCTCAGTTTATCCTGCCTGCTTTATCATCCATTCTTCTCTATGAGGAAAACATATATCTGCTTGAAACTGAATATCCTAACAAATCTCACAGACTTATGCATGTATAGCCCCCTTTGTGTTCCCTGTGCTTAATATAACATAAACTAATTAACACTTCCTAAGCAGTTAGAAAAGGAAAGTCATCGGTTTAGCTCAATTTGACACATATTTTCCTAAGGGTTGTTTAATTTTTTTTCCCAATCAGGTTTAACTCAAGTAACACCTGCTCTAGGTTTAAAGCAACAACATGAACTACCGAAGTATGGTTTATAATTCAGGAAATTTCAGTGAGATGCTTGCTGTCTTGCTGTACCAAGATAAATAGCACTTCTTAATCTCAGACAATCAAACCTCAACGTTCATTTACTAGTGTTCCCTTTTCACAGAAATGGAGGATGGTCTGAATAAGACCTCCCAAGTCAATCAGTGCAGTCCCTGCTGTCTAAGCAACTCCATTATTATATCTAGGCAATCCACCTATTTCAGAAGGTGAAAAGCATCATGAGTTAAGAATGAGCAGGGCTAAGGAAAGCTATGCAGCAAAGGCAAACTACACAGATCATTTAAAGAGGGAAAGGGGTCTTGTTTTAAAGAGGAAGATGAGACTAAGTAAGTTGAGAACAAAAGTCATTCTTTTGACTAGTTAATTATTGTCCTAGGAGTCAGTGTACCCTTGTCCCTAAAGAACCCTAGGTAATCTGTATTGTAGTAGCATTAATACACCATTTCAAATCAGTGAAAAGAAGTGAGTGCTCTAACCAGCATGTTAAATACTTTCATTCTGCATCAGAATCACTTTGAAATTCTGTTGCTTTAGGGAAACAGATTTTAGATAGTGCAACATTTTCTAATGAAAAACCTATTGAAATAAAATCTTGAAGAGAATAGGTGTCTCAATGTTCTTTTTTTTTCCCTCTCCTTTATTTTTCATAGCTATCTGGGAAAGCTTTCCTGGAGATTTTATTCCTGAATGAATCTTCACAGCTGTATAGTCCCTGTCTTGTTGTCACTGCAGCTAAAGCCTTTGTATATATATTTAAAAATCAGTTTATGGAAACATTTCCTAGAAAATATTCTTTCCAGTATAAACAAACTTGCACATTTATCTGGTAATTATTTACATCTGCTTTCGGCTGAGCTTTGAAAAAGAAATATATGTCTCCAAAAGACTGAAGAAATAAATGTTAGTATCTCTTTTGTAAGGTGCTTACTGAATGAAACTAGTCTGAGAGCAACCAAAAAGAAGAATAGCAGGTGCATGCTAAAGCTATGTTCCATGTATTGAAAACCATGAACTGCAATACATGAGTGTCCTAGCTGTTAACACACAGTCTGTAGGTTAGCAATGACATTTGAATCAATGGAGGAGCCAAATGGCTTTTCCTGCTTTGCAAACCTAAGCTGAGACTTGATTAATTGATGCTTCCATAAGCAAGCTGTCTATGGAATCAGTAAAACAGCTTTCATAGTTACTGTCTAAGGCTGAGATCCACAAAGAAAGGTACCTAATTTTTATTTTGGCTCACAATTTTTCCATTGAGATTAAGTTCCTCAGGGAACCTCAGGGAAAAGATAAATCAGAGATGAAAATGGGATGTATGTCTTTTGGCCAACACACTTGGAAGACATTTGCTTAGAACTGCCACTCCCAGATAAGAGGGTGACCTGTATATATAATATCTAAAACAATGATTTTAATGGAGTGAAAAAAAAAATCCATTTGTCAGGCTGATGAGTTTTTTTCCTACTGAAATGTTCATATTACTTCTAAGGACTCCACGCTGCTTCTTCAGCATTAGACAGTGACAGCAGCGTCAGTCAAATTCTGGTCATTTGACCAGCTGCTCACCATTACTTTATTAGTTCATGCACAGAAAGATTAATATATTCCTCTGAGTGCTTCCAGCTCTTTATCTTAATTAATATGATGAACTAGGTCATATTAAATGGACAAAAATGCAGAGGGGAATGAATTTGGGCTGCAAGGGAATAGCCAGCTCACAATAACAGTTTATATTTGAGATTATATCCCTTGAAACATACACACCAGGTTTGGTATAATTCACTGAGAATAACCTGCAGGATAGGTTCTTGTCTTTTTGGTTCTTTGCTCGGCTACTGATACATTGTGTAACCTTGGGTATTTCACATAGCCTACATGTAATTTGGATTCCTTGTTATAATGGGAATAACATGATATAGTAATCCCACAGAGATGAAGTGAGGTCTTTTCAATATCAGGAAAGTGCAATATAATTTCCATGTGTGAACCTCTCTTAACCTCCAAAGTATTACAATAATTAAATATTGATTAGTTTATAAAAAGCTATGTTGTGGCATTTACAGCCAAAAGAGGGAGAGTGTTAATCTGTGGCAAGCAAGAAAAGTGTGAAAAGCTGATGGGGAACTGATGAATCGAAACATGTCTGTATAGATCCTTTGAAATGCCTTTATAGATCCTGTCAAGAGCTAATGCAAGAGCTTTAGGTAGATTGTCAGTGGCAGACATTATAATAGCTATTCCTCTACTCTCTTTCTTCCCAATCTTTGAATGATGTCCTGATGAATACATACAGGTGGGCAGACTGGGACCAAAAAGAAGCAAAACCAGATAGAAATGGCAGTGCATGTGCTCCAGAAGGTGAATGTTGTCCCTACTATCATAGGAGTGACAGAGCTAATTTTTTTTGGTAACAGAATGTAGAGCGAGGATGAGATCCCAGCTGTCTGTGTTCATCAGCTGGATGTTGCCCTAGGACAGGGGCATGCTGTTGTTAATTTTAGATTATTTTACTGCTCAGATCATCTTGTGTCTGTGATTCACCTAGTCATTATTGTTAGCAAATTCTGTTATTTCTGTTTCACAATCACCATGCATGGGTCTTTGTAAAATGTAAAAGACTAGGTGTAGATGAAAGTAGTTTCTGAATGGTGCATGACTGCAATACTTCACTTAGAGGTATCTATCTGCTTAAAGGAAATCAGAACTCTGATTCTTGGTTCTCCTCTATACCGACTAACAAGTGACATGCCACGGAGCATTCAGTTCAGTACTGGAATGGAGCTCAGGAATTTTTAACAGTACCTCCTCCTAACCCAGTGCAGTACTTACTGTATCAAAATCATCCTGAAATATTAAGGAGGTATTATGGGAATAAAGCCCTCAGGGTTAGATGCCACATATAATTTTGATAAAATTTCTACACCTATTATTCCCTGCTGTGCAGTGTCCTCCTGAAATGCCACATTAAGGCAGCTTTGTCCACCACTCTTCTGTGGGCTTTTCTGGAAGGTGAAGTTTTGGTATCATCCTCCACCTGGGAGACATAAATTACCTAGTGATAGGAGAAAACCACATGGAAATCTCACCCTTTCAAGTTGTTCCACATCCCCTCCTAAAGTTAACAAAATGGCTTCTGCAGAATATAATAATAATAAATTCTCTTGAATTGTAGCTGAGTACATTTTAGGATGTGTCCACCTCCTGTTTGCTTTAAGGGATGTATTTTCTGCCTAATGGTTGGATATTGAAACTCAGAAATTTAGAACATCCCACTCACATAATTTGCAGAATAGGTTTCTAGTGGGTGCATATTTCACTAAAAGTTTTCAATATATCTTACAATAAGACTGAGGTTTGGGTGCTATTCCTTGGTTAAAGTTTGCAAAAAAGGTCATCTTTTTCAATTTCAGTTTTCTTCACTACATCACAATGAATATTATATAAAAATAAGAAGTAAATAAGCTAGTGGATTTGTGGACATTCCCCTGAAAAAAAGTCATAACAAAAATACACCTTCTCAGAGTACCATACTGACCATTGTCCTTCTGGAGATTCCCTAGCTCACAGAAAATTGTATGGAGGTCATTTATTGTCTCTGAGACAGTAACTGTTGTTTTTACAAGGCTTTTATTTATTTATCTCATATTAAACATTTAAGAAGCATTAGCAAGGAGCAGTGACCTGCCCTTCCTCTGCCTTTGTGGAATCCCGATGACTACTAATAGCTTTAATTTTGTGCTGCAGAAATTGAAAATTTAGGTATTTACAGAGCTTGGAAATGACTGTGTATTCTAGAGAGCACCTGAAGCTGAGTCACTGTCTGTGGGCAAATATACTCAAAGAAAAAAGAAATAAGAGATTATTCAAGATTACTTCCAACATTGCTTCCAGGTGGTTTTATGTTTTTTACTTATATAGTGCTATTGCTTAGGAAAGTGCATGATGTCTTTTAGGTGATTTAACACTGTAACTTTTAGAAAAGAATTAAAGAAACTGAGTTCTGCATTGTGCTTTGCACAATGAAGTGGTCTGAGGTGAAAAAAATGGTGGTACTGAATACACAACCTTAACTCGTAGTTATATAAATGTCATTAAAAAAGGCAGGGTACCTCAGACTGTTGGTAAGAGGATAGCAAACCTTTCATTTGGGGATCACTGTTTTCATCCGTCTGTGTTTAGTAGTGCCCATAGTCATTAAGTGAAAGGAATTGGATATTGATGATCAGTTTGCAAAAGGACAGGTGTTCACATCACTGAAGCATCAGTATGGTCATTGCAATTGGCAAAAAGACCAGTGCTTCTCCCCACAAAGGTCTGAGCTACATTAAAGGAAGATTGTGGGCAAGCTCATGAGGCTGCAGAAGTTTAAGTTTTAATAACTCAATCTTCTACCACTTACTTGAGAACAATTGCTGTGCTTTGGATAAGATTGCAATCTCCACAGAGGCCAATCTGATACACCTGAAACATTAAACTCATTGCAGAGATCAGAGTGGCAGGGAAAACCTGCATTTGAAAGCTGTAAAATTTAAACACTGTATGAGAGGCTAGTGGTGTCAGGTTTGACACCAGATCTGACATCAGACAAATAGACTTGAAGACAGAGTTTTGATTCCAGAAGTGATCTTGAGACTCCCTTTTCATCAATTTAAAGGTAAAACAAGATCAAAAACATTGACTAAATTTATTTTTGTTGAATTTAGACAATTTGGTTTTCACCATTTAGAATACTTGCACTGTTCTTGCTGATTGCACCGAAGATAGAACAAGTAGAGAGGGAAGCAATCTCCATTTAATTATGAGAAACAGTGGCAATACTCATAGAATGAGAGATACTGGATTGTTTCATTAATGCACATGACAGTTACAAGCACTGTTAAGTCTCTGGAGGCCTGAGGCTGGGTAGGCACCTATTCCTCACACATTCAGATGTCCAATCCTTCCTCCCTGTGGTGTGAAATACCATTTACTTCCTGTGTTTACTCCTGAAATCACGCTGCATCCTGAATTTCTTTGGGGCAGTTATCCCATGTTGTTCCATGTAACCAGCCAAGCTCCTTCAGGGGATCCTGTAAAGAAGTTTCTATTGTGAGTAGGCTCCACAGCAGAACTGGCAATTTGATACTGGGGAGAAAGTGTTTAAAAGGTCTCATGTATCTGTGATACTAGAAAAGTCTCTTCTTGAAAGAGAGCTCTGTATTTGAAATGTGAGTTGCAAATGAAACAAACTATGAAAAGAACTTGAAGAAGATAGCTGTGTTTCAAACCTATTCCACAAGACTGAAATGATCTCATTTGATTTAATCAACACTGCAGAAAATACTAAAAGTCAATTGGTAAGACATGGATGTGTTTCTCTGCCAGCACAATCCTAAAGGAAGGAACTGAAATGGTTCCAAATAAGTTAAAGTAGTAGGTGTTGGGTATTTGTAGCTAATAAATCAAGAAGATAGTCCTGGTTTTAACATCCTTTTTTCAAAACCCTGAAACCACTCAGGATTACATCCTCATTTTCTTCAGGATATCAACAATGTGTCCTTGGGTTATGTATATGTGTACATATAAGTGTTTATGTACACATAATTTTTCAGTTCAACTGATTCATTATTTTTTAATGGAAAAACCTCAACTTTCTTCTGCAGAAACCTACTTTTTATATATAAAGGAATTGTTTCTGACAAATTTTTCTCCAGGCTTTTCCACACATTCTGGTTTGGGGTTTTGTTCTTCTTTTTTCTCTTCCCTGTATTCTTTCAAAGAATGGGAAGCTCACCACTGAAATCCTGATGGCCTGTTAACTCTTAAAAGATTTATTTACAGCAGTTTGGAGAAGATTTGTAATCCCTCTGAAACCTAATACAGCTCAGTCTAATGTAGGTGTCTGAAACAGGTCAAATCTCTCTACTTTATATTATTAGTAATACAGAAAGTTTAGGATGACGAACTCAGGTGTAGACAACAGCAGTGTAGATATTTATAGCTTAATAATGTAGATGCTATGTACTGTATTAGGTCTCACGTGTCCCATTCATATAGACATTAGTACAAGTGCAAGCAAGTATTTTCCGATAGTATGTCCTCCACTGCTACTTTACGTTCTTTAACAATAAGTCCTTATTTCTTTGGAAGAGAAGGACACATAAAAACACAGAGTCTATGCAATTCATGTTTCCTGTTGATCTCTTCACTATACTGCAATGAAGATATTACAGCAACCAACTCTGCAGTAAGAAGGATTTAGTTTCTTACACAAAAGTGTATTACAAAGAATGTGAGTCATTACAAGCTTTGGTGATATTTCCACCTATTTTAGACCTAAAGCAAGATACCTGCTTAAGTAAAAGAAATTATGGTAATACATTTTCTTGAATTTGAGCACTGTTTGTGCAAAAGCTCCATGTTTCAGAGTTTGACTACTGAATGTTTGGGGTTTTGGTTTGTTTTTTGTTTGTTTTTTTTTTTTTCTCTTTATATCACTGAATTATGAAGTCCCATTATATTAGTATCTTACACTGAAAAGGAACAGTGATTACTCTTTGATTACCTTATCTCCTTCAGAACTGTGGAAGTTCTTATTTAGAGCTAAAAAGTGTAATTAGAATGCAAGTTGAATGAGATTCATGGATATTGCTTTGGGAGTGGTTGGCAATAGATCTGAATCTCTGTCTCAGTTTGGTGATCATCTCTAACTGCTTCCTTGCCTTTTCACACTCTTTCCCCAGACATCATAGACTGCAATTCTATTCAAGCTACACTCGTGTTCTAGTAACTTGAGGTACAGACACTTCAGTACCTCCCAAGAGAAAAACAGTCAGCTCTGTGACCTGAATTAAATGCAGTGGTACTATCTCTGGTCTAGGCAGTTTCTCTGTTGCAAACTTCTGGAAAATATCCTGAGGAAGTACTGCTATTTGATATCTTACATTCTTCCTCAAGTGTCTTTCTTCTCTACTGAATGCCATGGAAAGGACAAGCCTATGCCTGTCCTGAAAAGGAACTGAAATACTTCACAGAAAAAGTCAAAAGGGGAAAACAAAGAAAAAATCTTGGGAAAATGTGATTATTATTGCTAAAAAATTTGGAAAAACAGAGCCAAAGAGTTCATCACAAGAATCAAATACCTGCTGGGCATTGCTCACACTGATGTCTTTGGAGACAACAGAGCAAAGCCCCCGTTGGATGGTGAGACTAGACAGACCTTTGGCCCAACCTAGAAAAGACATCCTTCTGTTTTTGTGCTCTCAGATAATGATACACTCGGTACTCAGCTTTTTTTTTTTTATTGGAAAATATATTGCAAGTGTTTCAGGAGCGATCAACAGGGTTTTGCGGTTGCCTTGGGTTTTCCTGGTGAGTTTGAATGTGTTATCCAAGGCCTTGCCTTTGAAAGAAAAAATATGGTTTAGGCATCTATGTGGCATTCCCTTTCTGAAAACAGGAAGTAAATGCACCAGTAAATAAAGAACAGATAGGTTATGATTTGAAAATTTCAGAGAAAAAGCATCTGTAAATAGGATGTATTTGATACATCAAACACTGCACTTAAATAGCAAATATTCAAAACCCAAGATGACATCTCAAGAATTTGGACTGAGGCTTTAGATCTTTACAGTAATATATTAATAATGGATTCTCATAAATTGGGCACCTAAGTGTATGGCAGCAATAAATCCTGTGTACTTGAGGTACATGTGCTATTTGTTCAGGCCTGCTAAATGTCAAGGTTTAAAGCTGCAGAGATAAGTCACCCCTTACTTGGATAATTTAGCAGCATTTGTTGTGCACATAAATATCTACCAGGGAGCGCTATCACCCCAAACTACCTTTCACTTTGTTTATGGAATTTAATAAAACAGACTTCAAGGCTACTCTGAAATCCTCCTTGCACAATGAGGAGCTGATGCAGAAGTAAGTAGTACCAAGAAAGAACTGGTAATAGCTTTTTCTCCTGGCTAGTATCTCTGTGTTTGGAAAACTCTGACTGCACAGAAGTGATACTGTTTTATGCTGGGCACTTGGCTTCTATAGGCAGTGAAAATCTGTTTACACTTTTATTATGGCAAAAGTTCTTCAGAGCAGTCAGACTGCTGCATCCATATGTACTTCAAGCATGGTAGGATTTTTCTGTTTGTTTTTTATTGTCTATAACTGCATGAGGTCTGGGTGTCAAGAAAGCAGGGACAACCTCTTTTCACTTGTGCCTCATGATAGGAGAAGGAGCAATAGATTTCAGTTTGAGTACAAGAAGTCCCACCTCAACGTAAGGAAGAAGTTCATTACTGTAATGGTTGCAGAGCACTGGAACAGACTCCACAGAGAGGTTGAGGAGTTTCCTTCTCTGGAGACTTTAAAGACCTGTCTGGATGCATTTCTGAGTGATCTGCCCTAGTTTTGTCCTGCTCTGGCAGGGGGGTCAGACTAAATGATCTTCAGAGGTCCCTTCCAACCCCTAACATTCTGTGATTCTATGATCTTTATAAATGTAACCTTTAGATGTCAAGGCTATCTTGATATTTTTTCAAGTTCATACATTATCAGTGTTAAACACAAATAAACTCATATCTCTGTTACATAGTAAAGCAGACTTATGCCTAAAATGCCAATTTAATTTTCAACCAGATTTGAAATTCCCATCCATTTGGGGGACAGTCTGTTTTACTAACAGTGTTCAAACAAAAGGTTCAATATATGTAAGTGCAGAAATACTTTTTCTGTGCTCTTTCTTTGGTTTCTAGATTTATAAATGCATATGTTGATTGCTAAATGTTTGAACAAACATTACTGCCCAGAAATGCCTTGGGAAGAGAGCTTCAGGGAAGTGATTTCTATTTCCTGAGCATAGAAAATAAAGAAGATTTATTTCATCAACAGTTCTGTGAAAGACCTGATGCCTTATTTCAGAGGAACTGCTTATCTGCTCACTGTTTAAAGTCCTTCATGGAAATGATGGGTTTAATCTCATAATACTGGTAACATTTGTCCCCCCCCCTTTTTTTTTTTTTGCTATAACCAAATTTTTGAGGCTTCTCTGAGACCACTTAATTACTAGATGTTTAAGCTACAACCTGTTTTCAAAACCTCTACTAAGCTACCACGGAGAGCCTTACTGAAGGGTTTCTTAAACGTCTTTTGAGGGGCGAATCGCAAAAACATCTTATCCAGGCTTCCACCTTCAGGCCTGAAAGTGGAGTAGAGAAAGAGAAAGAGAAAAGCAAAAGAGAAAGGAAAAAAAATATAATGAAAATTAAAAATTAAAAATTAAAATAGGAAAAGAAAAAGGAAAAGGAAAGAAAAAAAAAAAAAAAAAAAAAAAAAACCCAAACCCCAAAAAAAAAGCCCAAAAAAAAACTAATTACACAGCACTTGTGATTTGGTCAAAAATCACGTATACG
>JAAGNO010018050.1:4563-17138 GCA_033439905.1 Ceryle rudis
GAACGGGCTCCCTAGAGAGGTTGTGGAGTCTCCTCTGGAGATTTTCAAAACCCGCCCGGATACGTTCCTGTGTGACCTGTGCTGGATTGTATGGTCCTGCTCTGGCAAGGCGGTTGGACTCGAAGATCTCCAAGGTCCCTTCCAACCCCTGACATCCTGTGATACCTGTGATTATATGAAAATGAAAACTCCATAAAAAATGAATTATAGCAGCAAGGGATTATGTTATTCTTCTAAAGGCAGTTTGATTTCTCTTTTTCATTTCTCATATCTGTGCAGTTAATGTAAGTATAGTCCTAAATATACACACCAGCCAAATCACCTCAATAAAAGACTTTTTGAGCTGATAAGATTTTATATAAGAAGGCTGCCCTAATAGATATATTTATTGAATCATTATCCCTGTCCTTTCAGACAGTTTCTCAAGACTGAAATTCCACTCACAGTGATGTAATGGATTAGATAAAATAGAATGAGTTGTGATGTGGCCCTCCTTCTCAAAAGGTGGTAGGCTTGGGTGTTTCACTCTCTGCTATTAAAGCATGGCAAGCATGTATTTTAGTTTGGCTACAGATTAGTAGAATTCAGCATGCCTGTTTCTAAAAGCTAGCACATTGTCTTTACACCACTTACACTCTAATGAAACATTTAAAAACATGGCTAGAAGTACTGTAGTGACCTCAGCACAGGCTGAGATTTATTTTTAACACAGATATACACCCAAGTAAGAAACAAACTTGTTTTAAAAAAATCATTGTACACATGGAAGTAACAAAAGGTGGGGTATCATTTGTTTTGTTAGTATTTATCAGGGTGATTGCTGAGAAGAGACTCAAATAGTAGTATGTTTGTGCCCTTGGCTACTATACAGTGGCACAAGCGTTGATGTATTAAAGCACTCTTGACTGTTCTAGTCCCAAAGCCTTACAAAGTGACAAGACAGAAGCAAGAACTAGTCTCTCAGACCACTATTTTACTAAATGATGGCTTCCCAGTATTAACTGTGGATGGATAGAACTTTGAATCATGAGGTAGCAGAAAGAAAATCCAGATGACCACAATGTAATACCTGTGGATATGGACAAACTGAAAAGTATGGCATATTGTTTGATGACTTCATTTTGCTCTTTTTTTTTTTTTTTTTGCCTCACTGTGAGTTTATGAGACAATAGGTTTCTGCAGCATTCCTAATTGCTTCACAAGTAAAGGTTGGTGTGGAAGACTGGTAGGGCAAAGAGTTACTCTGTGCCTAGAGTAAGACATAAACATTCTAAGACAAGAATATTATGCATTCAAAACCAAGGCTGCTGTAGAATAAAGCCTCAGAAAACTGCTGATGCGGTGCATTTTTAAGCAGTCCCTCGAGCACCATTCTTCAACTGGCAAAGGCTATAACTGTCTTAACTACCGATACATAAACTTTCAGCTATGAAGTCAAAGTTGATTTGAATATTTGTGTTTTAAACCCATATTTCAGATAAGACCAATTCAGAATGTACACGAACTTGGTGAACAGGTTTATGGAGATTGTTTGTTTGCTGTTCCCTTTAAAAAATATATTCTGTAACAATGGAAGCACAGTCAAAGAGGGACAAGTTTTGATCAGTTTCAGAAAGGCTTCTTAAAAGCTTGCTAAGAAGCAAAAAGGAGAACCATGTGGATATTTAAACACAAAGTAAACCAGATAGGGTGTCTGTTCCCCCCCCCAAAAAAAAACCAAAGCCCCCACCCTCTAGGCTACCATTAAACTTATCAGCAAGATAGTGTAGTTGATTTTAAGAATAAATTTCATAAAAAAAAAAATAAATTTCATAATGATAAGAAAGTATGACAGAGCAAAACAAACCGACACATCAAAAGCATTAGGAGATACCTGCATAAAGTCATTTTTTCATCAAATAAGAGAAAAAAAAAGAGACTTTCATAAAGTTCAAGCATTACTAGAAAACAGTGTGTGGAAGGCTGATCACTGCTTGAACCGTAGTGTATGTAACAGTCAGAAACTCAGTATCAAATGCAAATGGAATATCATACAATTTTTTGTTAAGACTGAAGTCTGTTAAATTGCTTAATAATTCTCACAGGAAGTGGCAGAAACCCCATTACTCGAATTGATTAAACCTGGAGTGTACAAAACATCTATCTTACAATATCCTGTTGGGAAAAATCCCATACCTACAAGGTATTGGACAAGATGACTTCAGAGGTCTTTCTGTCCTTAATTTCTTTGACTCAATGAATAAACATGAACCTAATCAGAATAGGTATACTGTTTATCTAAGCAATAACATTCAGCTAACTGGAGCACACAAGGGAATTGACTGTTCTTATGCTGCTGATTAAACAAGATCAGAGAACTTTAAAATGGGCTTTGAAGTTGTAATTTGCAGACCTTGGTATGCATTTTTATTGTAATAACCTGCTTATAACCTTGGACCTATGAAACAGAAACCTTTAGATGAAAGTACTGGTGGGTTTTTGTTTGGTTTTTTTTTTTATTTTAAGAAAATAGTTTGTAAAACATGAAGACTACAGACCTAAACTCTCTAAGATTAGATGTAAAATAATGGGGTTTAAGTCTTCAGACACACAGGCTTAACAAAAGTAATTTCACAGAGAAAGAAAGAAAATCAAAGTGATTGTGGCTTATATCCTAAGAGCAGCTTGGACTTTATGATACTGCTGGATATTTCGCAAGTTTATATGTGTTACATTCCTACAGATAAATCTAATTTGCCTATGAATTTAAAGCCAGGTATCATTTGCATCCCGGTTAATTTTAACCTTTTCTTACTTGAATGTCGTTGACTTAGTGTCCCACAGTTTCTTCTTCCCCACTCAAGCTCTATAAGCAAATCAAGCAATTTCAACATGGCTGTGATGCCACCATTGTTAATTCCCATATTTTCAGTTTCACTAAAGCACAGTTTTTCCCTAAAAATCTGTGCCAAAACAAGCCAGCATACAGGAATCCTGCTATAGCAAAGCAAACAGGAGGTCACAGATCTGACCAGTCTGACTGTACTCATATAAGTGAATGCTTTCTGGCATTATTAGATCTATACCAAGTCTGACTTTAAAACCCTAGAGACAAGCTCTTTTTGAATGGTGGATTTGGTTTGGGTTTTTTGTGCTTGATATACATTCAAAAAACATCACTAGGTCTAGAGGTATAAGGTGAACTCTCCTTGAGCAAGAAAGAAGAAAAATGCCAACTGCTGATGCTGATGAATGAGAAAGAGCACAGCTGGACTTCCCAGACCAGAGGTAAGCTTGCACAGTGAGCAAGGCAGGGGGAAGAAACCTTACCATGGCTCTCTTGGGTTGTCAGCCAAGAATAGTGAGGAGAGGCATTGCCATAAAATGGTACCCTGACATTCTAGTCCATTATTCAGACGTCTTTCAGATTATAATTGAATTTGATATCCAAATACAGTCACACACTGCATAATAATGTAAAACGTATCACAGCCCTTTTGACATCAGTTCACACTGTTCCACTTGAGACAGCACTGTGGCTGGAATGGGACCATCTAGATGGGAGAACACTTTTTGTGGTATATATGGCATGATGATCTAGCTTTTGGGATTTAAGAGTTTCCAGACAAATTAATCTATGTACAAAACAACAGCTATTACTATTATTGCAGAAGGCATTTGGTTTGGGATCAGCAGATTCTCATCCATGAGATCACTTTGATGTTTTTAATCAAGTAGCATCATGAATGTACACATCATATTTTTTCCTTTGAACGAGTAACCTTTTTTAGAGATGTTCTTGACTTTTTTTTCCTTATTAGTTTATCCACTAAGTGAACTTTGAACTCAATTCCTTTTTTCTACTGTATAAAATTTTCCATGTCGTTATTAGTTTTGCATATCTTTCCATAGCCCTGCCTTTCCCCTTTCAACTCTGTCATCCAGGTCTCCATTTTTTATTACTATCTTATTTTTGTTCCGCCCTTTATGCCACTTTGTTTTCCAAACAGAATATGTAACATCTTTGATATCTGAGTAAAATCAATATCTAAAATAAAAAAGTGGTAGTAAAAGTGACTACAAATAAAAAAAAAGAAGTTATATTTGAAGATTAAAAGTTGAAGAAAAAAATATGTCTTGAAGCACAACACAGTTTCACATTAAAAAAAAAAAAAATCTTACATCAAGAGATTGGAAAGGACTGGAACTCCTACAAAATATAAGAAAGCCCTAAACATTGTGGTAAAGATTCTAGAAAATGAATCTGAAAATAGCCAACTTAGAGCCAAACAGGGCAGAAGTCCTACGTCCCTTACATTTTCTGGTATAAGATGAAACATATAAACAAGAAATCTTGGAAAGTTTAGTCAAAAAGATGATGTTAGGAAAAAAAAATTGAATTAAAATGATGTTTAATAAAAGTAAGTTCTTTCAGACACAGATGAGCTAACACAGAGGAGAAAAACCACGGCAAACCCCACAACACTTTCTCAACTCTTTCAGGTTGTTAACACATTGACAATTCATGACATTAGTACTGCAAACTGTTCCACCTGGATGGTTCCTGTACTTCCATGGGGTAAACCCCAGCATTAACCTACTCAATATTATGTAATTTAGTTTAACAATGACTTCTTATGATACAGCAGATGAAGTTGTATATTCTGTACAGAAAGCATAGAGTTCATAGCAGGCACTGAAGGCTTCTTTTCATGTTTAATTATCCAGTAATACCTTCTTTGAAGTGTTCTATTTTTTAGATATGGAAGTTAGCTGTAAGGTTAGGAGAGCAATGTAAGTGTATGTAATCTCAGGAGAGGAACTGGAGGACCCAAAGATAAGGTCTCAGCTCTGTTCTTAAATTTCTATTTCTCAGCCACCATAAAGCTATTGAAATGCTGTTACTGTAAAAATGTAATTCCAAAGCAAAACAAAAAAACCCCTCATGTTGCTTCTGGTATGGATTTTGTAATATTCCCAGATGCCTTGCAAATAAATCATCCAACCACTTAACAGGCAGAGTGATTTCAATATCTGAGGATGGCTCATAAAAATCTATTTTTTTCCAGTCCAATCTAAGGACAGCAAGATAACATATTATTCTAGCTATTGTGAAAACACACATGAATATGAAATAAAAAGAATTTGTAAAGCAGTAAAACATAATTCTCAGGACTGGTTACCGCAGAAGCAGGAACTTCTGACTTTTCAAATTAATCTCTTAACTAGATATAAAAAGTCACTATTCAGTATTAAGCAACTTTAGAATTACTTGTATATTTGAATAAAAATAAACGATAGAGAAAGGAAGAGAAACTATAAAATGCAAAGAATCAAGAATAATCATCACTACATGTCAGTCATGCCTATCATTTTTTACTGTGCTGTGCTGAACAGTTTAACAGAACAAACAATTATGGAATAAAATAAGGAGTTACCTATATGCATGAATATTTTCACAGTACCAGATACATATAGTATTAACCTACTTCCAGCTTAACCACTGTCTGCAATTATCATTTTGCAGTAGTAAGGAAAGTTGCAGTGCATGCTTTAAGTAGAGGGATTTTTCATCAGCAGAGAAATAAAGAATATTCAGGGAATAAACAGTAAAACTGAAGAGAGAACTTGGGAGATAAATGAGTCTGCCATAATTACTTCAGAGCATTTAATTCATTTTACTACTTCCAGTTTTCAGTAGCTATTTCGATAAATCAATTATGCATCATGAAGTCAATCTGACTTCTAATTTACTTAGTGAGTTAAATGAACAATGATCAGCCTCACTGTTTCTTTCGAGTCTCTTCAAACAATTAGAACCTACCCAATGAACCAATATGAATGAACCAAGTTATAGTTCTTTATAGAAATCAACTGTTGATGGGGGAGGAACAATTAGGTCTCATCAGCATGATGTCCCGCTACTGATGATCAGTGTTCATACAATACTACAGCTGAAAAAATGCTTCCAGTGGCAGTTTATCTTTCCTTGAAGTGGGGATTTATTTTTTCCTTGAAGCATAAAGCACATTCTGGGATGTTTGTGTACCAGTCAGACACCTTTTAAAGGCATGAGTTAGGCGAATGTGGAGAGGACATTTGTCAGTATTTTCCAATGCTTGTAGTATTACATCACTGATGAGTTTGTCTGAGCGTGTCAATCTTTTCTTATTGCTGTTGTATTGTCTGTCAGTTTGTTGTAGCTGTCTCTCGTGCTCTCCACTCAGAACGTGTGGCACCAAAAGCTTTTTCTAATAGTCAGACTGATTGGTGGCATACTGGAATATATGAAACCAAAGCTTTTAAATTTACATTAGGAGTCAAACCAAAATCTGAACAACTGTGGTGAAATGATAGCAGTCACCTATACTTAAATCTTCCTTTGATGGGCAACCTTAGCATCAGCTGCAGAACTTACTGGAGTGCCCTACTGAGTGATGCTCCAAAGCAAATCAAATGCCCCCATCTGACCATGATGTGGATGACTACTTCTAAGCTAGTTACTCTGAACTCCTTTTATAGACACTGGAGATCGATATGGTCTATTGTATCTAAGTCATAATTTCATCATAGACCGGATGTTTAAAAAGGGACAGAAACTGTCCTGAAAATGCTCCTTTGTGCCTGTTATTAGCTAAAAAGGGAGACCAGAAAAATTAGCAGCTGCAGATACTTCCAGTTCAGTCATATACACTGACAGTAATTTATATCTTAAGAAACATCAAATACTTCAGTTTGCTTGCTTGGTTTTCTTCAGATTTAATCCCAATCCCTTCAGTTAAAATATTAATTTTAATGAAAACACTGTAAACTACTTTCTCCAATTCATAGGCTCTGTTTTCCCCTTTCATATTCCTCCAGAGCATCATGAAAGCACAGTACCACTGGTGTTTGGTCTGGGATTTTGATTTTTGGGTTGGTTTGGGTTCTTCTTTTGCTATCTAAATACATTCCTCCTTGGTTTTCCATGCATCAGTTCCGCTTGCTCTCTTCATGATTTGCACCCAGGAAAAGGATTGCTCTGATAATTTGTTTTGTATTGCCAGAAATTTCTGCCAAACAGGAAGGCCTCAGTTTTTACTTATAGCCTTTAGTTCACTAGATATAAAAAGTGATAAAATGGGTGGATTTGTAGACAGATGAAGAACAGTGTGGGTCAGCTACCTTATCTTCAGCACAACTGAGCAGTCCCTCACCATAATCTTGGAAACAGTTAAGAGATTATAGTCTAGATCAGTAAAAAGCAGATGGGTAAAAAGCTGTCTGAATTACTGAGTTCAGAGGATAGTGGTGAATGGGTCACATACCAATTACAAGTAGCAAATACTCCACAGGGCCTGCCCTGGGACTGGTCCTTTTTAACAACTTTTATCAATGAACTGGAGGAGGTTACAGAGGACATGCTGGTCAAAGATGCAGATGACAAGTTGGTGTGAGTCAATATACCTGAGGGCATAGCTGTCATCCAGAGGCACCTGTACGGGCTGGAGGAGCAAGCAAACCTTGGCAGACACAAGCTGAGCATGAGACAGTATTGTACCCTGTCTGTAGAATCTCCCAGTACCCTGGGAGCTGGCATAGGCAAGACATCAACAGGGGGCACAAATCCCCTCAGCTCAGCACTTGGACTTCATTCTAGATATTGCATGAGTCTTGGGCCCCCCAGTACAGGATGGACATCAATGAACTTGAGTTCAGTAGAAGGTCCCCAAGAGGGCATAGGGCTGGAGCACTTGCCATGTGAGAGCAGATGGTGAGGGACCAGGGTTTATTCAACCTGGAGAAGAGATTGCCTTTGGGTGACCTAAGCAGCACTCTGACAATACCTACAAGGGTATTGAAACACTGAAAACATGAAGGCAGATGCTATGTTCACAGGGTCAAATTGAAACTGGGAGGTTCAGACTGGATATGAGGAAAAAAAATTCAGCCTGAGGACAGTGAAGCAGTGGAGCAGACTGCCCAGAGAGGCTGTCCAGTCTCCATCCTTGGAGGTGTGGAAGAAAAGGTCAGGTATGACAATGACCAGCCTGGTCTGACTGCACTGCTGACACTGCATTAAGCAGGAGGTTGAATTAGAGACTTTTGGAGGTAAATTCCAACCCTATCCTATGACCCTGTAACTTTATCACTATATTCAATTTATGAAGATGCTTCCATTTTACCATAGAATGCCAAAGCACTGACAAAAAAGACCAAATCATCACAGTAAAACCAGTAAAACCCAAATCACCTTCCAGAGGCATCATCAGATCCTAAAGTTTCATTTCTGCTATGTTGATATTTCAGTACCATCCTCCTGAGGTAAATGTTTTCCTAAAATAATTTCTTCTGAATTTTTAAAATAGAATATCTCACCAGCCACCCTATCCAGGTATATATTCGGTTTCTCCAAAGGTCAGCATACTATTGTAGATATCACCTGGTATTATTCTTACACAGATATCCATTTCCAGCTCGTGACTTGTATTCGGATTCTTGCAAATTACTGAGAATATCACAGCTTTGTGCTGCACCCATTCATCCATAAAATAAAGATTGGTTGTCTTCCTCTTTTTTTTTTTTAATTTTTTTTTTTTTTTTTTTTTAGTAACAAATTTACAACACTTGACTATTACAGTCATACATTGCTAAGCATGAAATAATTCTGGGTTTATAATTCCAGAACTGACCCCGACAGCATTTAGAACAACTGATCTCCTATGGGAATCTTGCCATCTTTCACTCCTTCGGAAAAAGAGGTAGTTTGAAGGGAAAGGAGACTTAAGGAAGACTGAGGTTAATTTAAACAGTGGTAGGTGTATGAAACGTCTGCAGAATTTGTAATGTTACATTTCTGGGAGGAATGGATTACTAGAGGAGCAAGTGGTGAAAGGAGTATGATTAATAGTTTCACGTGACTAATCCATTACATTGCATATGATGCTGTTCCATACTGCTGTGGAACATGGGTACATTTTTTATTCTGAGGAAAACGCTGTGCCATGCAGTTTTCTGCTGCAGTTGCTGTGCATACCACTACTGCCTTGTACTTGGGATTTTGTACTTTGCCTCAGCCTCTTATAGTGATGATGCTGGAGATACAGTTAATTCCCAGGAACAGCTCATTCTATTTAAACTTACGAACAAGAGTATTTCCACATACTATGTGCTAACGTCTGTCACTCAAGAGCCAACACAGATACGTGACAGAGGAGCGGACACTGACAGAATACTAGGCTGACGGCTTTCATTTTAATCCAAATTCAACCACACAAAGCCTACCAGGGTCCCTGTTTCCCTGCAGCCACAATAAGGAGTCGGGGACTCGGGGCAAAGCATTTGTGTACATCTCACTGGTCAACTTGGTATGCTTAACTGTTTGCAGCTGTGAAGCATAATTTCATATATTTTCTCCTTCAAAGATTTAGAAGCCAAAGAGGAGTAATTTTTAACCAAAAGATTTCCTTCTCTGGATGAGTCTGCAATTTATATTTACTTTGGAGTTTTTGCATAAACTTAAACCCAGAAGGCCTATTTATGTAGAATTTATGAGAAGCATCCATCATTATTATTGTTTCTACTTAAGGAGGAAAAATAATGAAAAATAAACAAAGATTTTTGTAGCCAGGTTCTTTTGCTTTTGGAAAAGCTATACATTTCTCTTTTACAAATACCTGATTCTTTATTTTCATTCATAAATTCAAAGACATTCAAAGTATGTTCATGAATCTGAAAACAAATGTGTCAAATAAATTGGTAAAATATTAATGAAACTGAATAATTGGCAGTCATTTAGCATTGCTTAACTAGATGCTCTAGAAATCACAAGCCTACAACTGAATAAGGTTTCACAGATTTAAGAGAAAATCAGTACATTGCTCATGGGGAAAAACACCACTCTAATAGAATCCCAGAACACATATGTAATGGCTGAGTGCAATGAATATTAAAGAAGTTATAAACCAGTGTGGAAAAAAAAAAAAATCAGTAAAGGAGGGAAATAGCACTGTAGAAATAAATTATTATCAAAGTTAATAAATAGTGTGGGGGGCATAGTGTCTCATCTTTAATGAGATAGAAATAAAAGTAATCAGCATAGTTTAAGTACCTTTCTAGATAGAAATGATGGATGAATTTTCCAGTTTTTTTCAGGTTGCAAAAAGAGAGGTGATGTCATATCACAGGATGGAAATGCAACTGCAATTTGGACATTGGGAAATCGGATGCAAGCAATCTGGGAGCAAACAGCCACCCTCCAGAGGGAGGCTGGAGTAGAAATGCTTAGGTTCAACACCACTTAGCACAGTAGCCAAGTTCCAGACCCTATAGAAATGATCCTGGGTGAAACACTGAATGGCTGACACAAGACTATTAATAAAGAATTAATAAAAGTACTAAGGAATTAAAGGATTAAAATATAATTAATGCCAGTCAAGAGGAGAAAGCTGCAACATTGCTTTTGATAAAGACATACCTGGCTAGTTCAGCAGGACCTCTTTCTTGTTATTCATTTAATTCCTTGCTTATGAAGTTATTGTTGCATATTTCAATTAGAAGGACACCTGCAAAAAAAGTGAAAGTGACACACAGTAAGTAGATTAAAAAGCTGATAAATATTTCCTTGAGCTTCCTGTAGCCTGGAATAGTAATCAAAGAGGGTGTGTTTCTCACAGGATTTCAGAGAAACCCTCTATTACTTAACATTTTATCAAAGACCTCAAAGGGAATGCAAATTAATCCCTAAAAACATTTATAGATTACAAGGTCTAGGAAAATTGCGCTAATGAAGAGGACAGATCAGTAATTCAGAGTGATATGGGGTGCTTGCTAAACTGGGCATAAGCTAGCAAAATGAATGCCATGATACCTGAGAATAAGGCCATACAAATTACATAGGTCTGGACTCTCCACACCAGAGACTTTCATAAAACATGAGTAATCAGTGCAATCAGTGTTCTGTGTAGCATTCAAGAAGTGTTGTATTGCATGGTACTTGAAGAGCATTTCTTTGAGATTAACCATTAATCCAAAGAAGAAATTGGCCATGCTGCTTTGAGTTAGCCTATGTGAATTGGCTTTTACTTCAATGCATTGGCCTGAAGCTGCGCCAGGGGAGGTTTAGGTTGGATATCAGGAAGCACTTCCTTATGGAAAGGGTGATTAGACACTGGAATGGACTGCCTAGGGGGGTGGTGGAGTCGCCATCCCTTGCAGTGTTTAAGGAAAGATTGGATGTGGCACTTAGTGACATGCTGTAGCTAGGTGGTGTGGTGTCAGGTCTTAGGCTGGACTTGATGATCCCAAAGGTCTATTCCAGCCTCTATGATAATTCTGTGTAATTCTGTGTAATTGGCTGCCTTGTATCCTATGGCCTGATGCTGTGCAGATCTCCCCTAGAAAATACCTTGCACAATAGCTCACTTCTAACAGTCAGTATCAAACTACTTGCTGATTTCTGTAAGTCATTTCCATAACAACGTTTATGTAACTCTTCAGTTTTGTGCATGACAGGCTATTAGTTGTTACTGAGATTAATATGCAATCACTTAGTTTAGAGAGTCTAAATCACACACAAATAGGTTCCTCAAGGCCCATAGAGAAGTGATGATTTCTGACCTGTCATGCTTGCTGCTACCTTGGAAATCAGACTTCTTTGGCATGTTAAAATCAGATTAATGTAATGGCAGTAAAAGTTTCATACATTTGTTCTGTATGCCATCTGTACATCCATAACTTGTTTCTCATTCTAGAAAATACTCATGTTTTGCATGGGCTACAGCACAGACAAGAAGCCAGACTACTAATCAGCAGTAGACATTGGTTCTGACCAAATTACAAAGTCCAGCTCAGCACAAGACCCTTTCCCACCATCAGCTTTCACCACAGAGAATGTGAGTGTAATAAATCTAATGGAATATTTGTGTAGCATGGGATTTTCCCCACTTACCATATCCAGCAGGGGAAGGCTAGGAAACAATGAGAACAGCACACAGGTTTCATGGGAAATCCCCAGAATACTCTGTAATTGCCAGTAATTTGTAGGAGAGACTACAAGGAACAAAGGGATATCCATGATTTCCCTTTCTTTTCCTAATCATTTTTTGAAGCCCCGAGTCAGGAAGTTTCTCTTTAGAAAATTATATCCACTCTGGTGTTTGTTATTCATGTGTGATTACTCATTTTACTTTTTGGAAAAGTTTCCATTAATCAGCCCTGCACAGATAGCATAATCTCTAGTCTGTAGTCACCTAGATTGTCTTTGAAACCTTTTAAACAACAACAACAAGACCAAAACCAACCAAAACAACCAACCAAAAAAAGAAAACCAAAAAAACCAACCAAACAAACAAAACTACACAAAACCCAACAAACCAAATCACAAAAACCAACCAAACCAAACAATAAATTAAAATGGTGCCACATCAGCCATTTCCTGGCCTTTAACACCACTGTAGCTTTAAGCTAAAGATTACATAGAAAAGTAGAAATGTCTGGGTTGGAAGGGACCTCTAGAGGTCATCTAGTCCAACCCCCCTCCTGACAGCAGGGACATCCTCAACTAGAGCAGGTTGCTCAGAGCTCTGTCAAGCCCCACCTTGAATGTCTCCAGGGAT
>JAAGNO010018052.1:8416-40409 GCA_033439905.1 Ceryle rudis
GGGAGACACCGGGGGCTTCTGCCCGCTGGGCAAAGCAGCCCTGCAGGGAGCGGGGGGCTGCAGCTCCGGGCCCCAGCAGAGCGGCGCGGCCGGGGGGGGGCCGGGGGAGCGGCGTGGCTGCGCGCCTGCCCCACCGCGCAGGGGGCGGGGTGGGGGGGGCGAGGCGTTTAAAGCTCTGTCTGGCAAGAGAAGGGTTAAGTACTTTTTAGCTATACCCGTTTCAAATTACAATGAGAAGCCTCTTCTTTCCCAGCAGGGTTGTGCTTACATTAGTCTTTAGATCTCTCTTGAAGAGAGCTGTTATATTTGTGCCTGCTAGAGTTGGAAATAACAGTTCAGAAGCTGAAAAGGGTTGAATGGATTTACAGAAGGGGTTTTTTTTGCGAGTAAATTCATGGCAACACATTAATTGATTAATACATGCTTTAGAATTACTTTACACTCAAGCGATGCAAAAGATGTTAAAGTTATCACCAGGCTGCTGGAAAAATATGTGTTATACCACCAAGGTACAGATCAAGACAAATCTGTGACTCAGGATTTTATCTTGGGAAGAGCGCAAGGTGTACGAAGAACTCAGAATAACAAGGGAAGATAACTCTGGGAACTACAATGTGTCAGAAGAACCGCTCTTGCTAATTCAGCTCCCCACCAAAGACCTGGTTATCTAAGGTTTATATAGGAATGCCTAGGTCAGCTGACAAAATACTGGTCTTCTGCTACATAAATGCAGAAAAAACGATAACAACAGTGGAAAACTGGAAGTCTGAATTTCAGCTTTCTTAGAAATAACTGCAACCTGACACATTCCATAATATTTAAACAGGGTGGGGGGAGAGAAATCACCAAAGATGTTACGTTTAGAGATGACATTGACATGAAGAATAGGTAAATTTTGTTTTTCAGCCACTGGGAAAGCAGACCTCATAGGAACTCAGAACAAGTAGGAGAAAGGATTTTTTTTTTTTTTTTTTTCTTTTTTCCTTGTTCTCTTTCTTTTCAAAGATGAACCTAACTGCACTCAAAGCTTTTGTGGGCTTGCTCTGGAATTGCTGGGTTCTGGTGGGTCACGCACAGGGAGGTTTAGGAGACAATCATGTCCATTCAAGTTTTATTTACAGGAGGCTGCGAAACCATGAGAGAAGGGAGATTCAGAGAGAGATTCTCTCTATCCTGGGTTTACCTCACAGACCCAGACCATTTTCACCAGGAAAGCAGGCTTCTTCTGCACCCCTCTTCATGCTGGACCTGTATAATGCCATGACAAATGAAGAGGATACTGAGGAGCTGGAGTATTCACTAAAGGGATCAATGGCAGGGGAGAGCAGAGGGATACGGAAAGGATACCCTGCCTCTCCAAACGGATATTCACGGAGAATACAATTATCTCGCATGACCCCCCTGACCACACAGAATCCTCCCTTAGCCAGCCTGCACGACACCAACTTTCTGAATGATGCTGACATGGTCATGAGCTTTGTCAACCTAGGTATGTGGAAATTTTTTTTGTTTCTGCTCTTCTTTGACAAACTGTTAGCCTGAACTTGCCAGGAGCAAAACTCTCGGCTGGATCATAACCTGTTCTAAACCGTCAGGATTGGGCCCAGGCTGCTGTGCCACTGGTAAATGAAAAGTTGTACTGATGGTGAAGTAGCTACGTTGTAGGTGGCCATGGAAAAAGATTTTTCTCACTGTTTATGTAAAGTCAATTTCTATAACTCCCCTCTGCTAGCTTCTGTTTTCTTTCTTTCATTGATGTAATGAAATTGTAGCCTTAGGCCAACTAACTCCTTTTTTTTTTTAATCTCAAAAAATCAAACACTTATGCCTATGCTCAGTTATTTCCCTCACTGTTTTGCTTAAAGCTCAGGAATGAACAAACATCAGTTGTTAATATTTTAAAGCCTAGTATGTTATGAGAAGGGAAAATTAAGCCATTTCAAGAAAAAAAAAAAAAACTATTGGGTTATTTAGGTGATTTTTTCTGTTGGTAAGAGTCAAAGTTTTATTATCTTTTCAACTGGATGGCTGGATTTTAAATAATCTGTTGCTGCTTCTTTGTTATTTCTATTTAATAACCACAGACTGTGTTTTATTATACTGCCCTTGTGCTCAGAGTCTGCAATGGTTCATATTTTTTGTGTCATAAATAAATTAAATAACAAGTGGAGTATTAACATCAGAAACATGCAAGCAAAGAATGCTTTTGAAAATTATATCAATTCAGATACAAATCTTGATAAAACTACATTATATTGGCTTCTGAGTATACTAAACATGCTTGCTAGTTACATTGTGGTTAAAAAAGTAGTTGCAGATTTCTTTAATAGAATGCAACTTAATTCTCATTAAGAAAGCTGCAAATAATTGATGAAATGTATTTCTATTTTTATAAGTATTTTAAATGCTACAGGACTCATAAAGTTAGCTTAAAACCCCACTCTTTTATCATTTGATCTGAATAGCAAGAAATTTAATTGAAAACTTGAAGTTTCTCAATAAGCTGGTACAAAGTCCGATGAACTTCTGCTTTCCAGGACAATACTTTCTGTAGAAATATTTTAAACAACGACACATGTTCCAAAATACCTTCAGATTATCACACATATTCTGTACATTTTACATCTACCAGGTCTTTAATCCTTGCTGCAGGATTAAAAATGTTTCCAAACACTAAAATCCTCAACAACTCAAATTTCTAGGAAAATGACACCCTAGAGTTTAGTTGTCATAATAATAAAATTACTTTTAATTATTTGGCAGATAAGGAGGTGTTAATTCTGAGATCTTTTTCCTTAAGAGTAACATATGCCCACAACTCTAAATGCATTTGCTTGTTGCAAATAGCAGTCTAAAAAAAAATGAAATCTATGGTTTTAGAAAATCTGTTCCTCATCCTTTAGAAAGAGCTACATATTATCTATGTATTACTTTTAAGTTATCCTTGAATGCCTTGAATTACCCAGAGTATCTGGAATCAGATGAATTTACAATGGCAATGTTATAAAGGAAAATAGGAAATGTTCTGATCTCCTAAGCACTAGTCAAGGCCCTGATCCTGAAAAAATTTTCCTCGTGCACTGAGAGATACCCTCAGTAAATATATCACAGACCATTTCATCAGTGGCTCTGAGGACTATTTACAGGGGACCTAGCCTTTGATTTAATAAAATGTCTTTGATTTCAAGAGGTTTTCTTGCAGTGCATGAGTAGACATCTTTGAAGGCTCAGAGTTAGATATTTCCTAGCCTCATCCTGCTGCGCTTCCCCAGACAAAAACCCTCTCTGGAACAACACAAGTTACAACTGAGTGTCTTACCTTGACTGGAAAGTTTCTGATATTAGTCTCATTTCTGTTGTGAAGCCAATGTTACCTTAGGAAAGTAATTTTAAGAAGCTAAAGTGCATCTTATGTTTCTAAATGTTGAAAACTGAGGGGTGAGATGCTTGATTTTTCTAGTGATTATGATTAATAGACATCATTAACATAAAAAATGCTGTGTAAATACCAGGTTTTGTTTGGCCTCTGTAAGATTAAAATGTGCCTTAGCTCTAAGTGAGTCTAAATCCTAATTCACTTTAAATGCCCTTCCATACACGTTGGATATTGTGGTTTATCACATATTCCACTATGTAACATGCATAAGAAATATTGATGACCAGTATAGATTAGCTTCAACATTTTTATTAAACAATCCCATGTTTCAGTATAATTAACATAAAAATGAAATAAATCATGGGAAACTGGTAACCATTTTATATGATTTATGCAGTGTAAGATTGTGACAGATGAGGGCAAGCTCTTTTAATGTACAATGGGGAAAAATACGCAGTGATAAGTGAATGCTAACACTGTACCTTAAAATCAATAAATGCTGATGCAGCACAGTAATAACTCAACTGCTTTTAGATTTGAAGCTTCAGTCTACTCGCATCAAATTAAGCTGCTCTGGAAATAGTATTTACCATGTTCATACTCGCACACCATTAATTACATAAGGTGTAATTATAAAGCTTTATTAATCACCATGATATTTTAAATTGAAACTTTTGTATATAGTTGTAGCCAGTTATAATAATTTAAGACATGTATATTAAACAAGAAATACATAGGTCAGATGTTGGATAGGGATTATTAAGCATAAAATTGAAAAGGATGAGTAAGATTTAAAAGTAAAGTAAATAAATAGACAAGGACAAATAATTTTATATTAAAGAATTAAAATTTAAACTTACATGCTAATTTTTATAAAAATCAACCTGTCAGAGTTGCAAATACCTCACTTTCAAAAACAAATTTAAAAAGTAATCATCAAGGGAACTGCAATTATAATTCTGTCAGGCAACCAGGAGAAAACCAAGACTGCATTTACTTATCCTGAAGTTAAAATTGTAAACACCTGTTCTTTATATTGGAATTTATACCATAATTTCCATATCTTTGTTTCTTAAAAGATATGACAAGAGAGAGACTATGTCTTGTCCTGTATTTTCTATGAGACTGTGTGCGTTGGCAGCGCTCCATAAATATTGATGAGTGTAACAGAAGAGTTAACTGGGGTTGGTCCAGCAGTCAAAGAATAAATCCTCCACTAAATACACTGGAGTTTTCAAAGATCTGATTATATCACCTACAAGTTCAGGACTTTGTTTTCCTCATTGGGTGTTTTTATATCCCGTTGTTATATTTTATTATATTATTGCAAAGCCCTAACTGTTTAGAGATCTGGCATCTTCTTTTTGGCTGGTCTCCCAAAATGACATATATAGGATACCCTGTTCCTCAGAGAACAGAGAAATACTCATGTAGTCCTACTCACTTTCCTGCTTGCTCAAAATTTAGTTAGGGAAGGACTTTGTTAAGATAAATGTTAGTGTTCCCACTCTTCACCTCTCACCAAAAAAAAGAGGTGGATTGAATAAAAAAATATGTACATGACTGAGGCTTGGAGAAACGGCAGCCCTTTTATAAACTACATTTAAAAATTTCAAGGACTGAATTTTCCATTAGGTTCAAAGTGATCATTAAATCCACTGTACTTAAGTGTTCCTTCTCATGCAATTCAAATGGTCTGTATTTCATTTATTTACAATACCTCTGTAAATTTTTCTCCTAAGAGATTGCTGCATTTGCTAAGCAACTCTTTTCTTTCTGCATATTTTCCTACGAATTGTTTTGAACTTTCTATAAGATAAGGGATATACAAGATTTTGTGGTTTTTTATTATGTTTTGTTTTCTAGAATATAAAATTAGTTTTTAAAAAAATGTGAAGACCACTCTAAAATTTATGACCCTGACCTACACATGCTAATTTAAAGAATACAATATTATTGAGGTTTGGGTTTTTTTTTTTTAAGTGATTGCTACACCCCAGAAAGACAACTTTTAATCTTTACACACAATGTGATCTTGCAATCTTAATTATAATAATTTTCAGACCACATTTGCTGCGATCAGTTCTTCAGTCAGACACTGAAGTCAAAGAAAATTTTGCCTGTTTGAGGCACAGAGGACTGTTCACATTCCTCCAGCTTCTCTAACTCGAGTTTGTACACTGTTTTGAAAAGATATCCTTCTTTAAAACCTGAGTCACTAAGCAAATACAGAAATTCATGAGTTTTACAGCCCATTGTGTTCATCGGAGAATGCTGACATGGCAGAAAACAACTTTTATTTAACTATGAGAAATCTACGGTACTTCAATCCAGACCAAATACCTGTACAAATATATTTTCACTACACATGAAAAAAATAAAAAGGATCCCTGACTTCAGTCAGACCTTGAGCATATATAGGAGCTACTTTCTTAAATTAAACTAATTCAGTTTCTACAACCTTCCACTCACAGTTAACATATCATCAGTGAGGGATACAGAGTGCTAAACTATAAAATGCCAGGAGCTGTAGAAGGGGAGCTGGGTTTGAAGGATACATGCAAAAAGGCCTCAGGATCATTAACTTCTCTCCTCAAAGCTTAGGAATGAGCACACTTTCTTTTTTTCTTTTCACTGGATTTCAGATATTGCTTTCTTAATTTTAACCTTACGTGAATTTCTTTGGAAGTGGTACAGTTCTAGTCTGTAACATGCAGGCTTCTAATGAAAATATTGACACAGCCTCAACTGAAGTGACGGAAATAGTGCTATTATCTTGCCTTGGACAGAGGGATGCTATTACAGAGATAAAACTTGTTAAATAACAAATGCACCCCATGTCTTTATTTGTGGAGTTGGATCAATACTGAAAAAAATGAGAAAACATTTGTAAAGTTTTTTTTTAATGGCAACCCAAAGTAAGTAAGTTGGTATTTTTTTCTCTTTTACATAAAGTTTAAAACATATTAAATCCAACAGGACTCATGTAATCTTCACCTAAAGTAGACCTCATTGTCATCTTGAAATCCTAAGGTTTTTTTTCCCTCAATAAAATTTTAGTCCCCCAATCCATGAGATGAACTGATTTGTTGTGAACAAGGTATGCAATGAAGGATTAGAAATAACTATTAAGGATAAAACAGTTTTCTGTTGTCAAGATAAATATTAAGACTGCCTTTTGCAAAATAGGTTTATTTATTTCAAGAACAAAAGGGCTTTACCCACAGGATGACATTCCCTAAAAATCCTCACTCAATCCTTACAATTCATTAGGCAGCTTTAAAAAATTTTGTGAGATGGCAGAGCAGGTTGTTAGAGATTGGTTTTAATTTCTGAGTAAGAAATATTCTCCATATTCCTTTTTGGAATTACACTACATTTGTTGTTTTATATTGAAATATTTTATATTTCCTTTGAAATCTCTCATGTTACATGAACCTTATGAACTATATAGCTCTACCTCAAAATAGGTTTGTGTGTGATCCATAAATATCATCTAACAAAATAATGTTTTTATAACTGTCAATTAATTTTTTTGCCAAAGTTAACACTTTAAATCCAAGTAAATTATTGTATCTATCCAGCCAAAAAAATGTCAAGCTCTCCATTAACTGGGGTATAAAACTGTCTGACTTGCCTTGCTGACAGATTTGAAAGAAATTGCAGATAACTGAATAGAAACTGATTTAGCAGATGGTTAGACGTGCATAGTGAAAAGCTATATATATGTATGGATATATATAAATATATATTATTAATAATATTTTTCCCATTGGGAAGAAAGGCTGACCCAGTTCCGCTTCTTCTTTAGAAAGTGTTCCTTTCCAGACTAAACACAGACTTTGGGTGGGGCTGTGGGGATTCTATGTATTGTACAATACATATTTTCCCAGGAAAACACAATCTTGGAGTTTCATGGCTAGTCATGAAAGAGAAAGAGGGAGGCTTGTGGAGACGCCTCTGCGAGGAGGATATTAGGGGAGGAATCTGCCTGCCATGAAGTGGGTGGAGAGCCTCTTGATTCTTTTTGTAAACCCCAGGTTATTTGCTTAAATAACAGGACAACTGGCACATACATGATCTCCCACACTTATTGCTCCTGTTATTATTTTCTCTGAATGTTAAATTATGCAAAGAATTTTGCTATGTCTACCTTCCTACTTACTGTCTAAGTTATGGAGGTAATTACGACATGGGCAGTTCCTTTTTCTTCTCTTTTTAGCCATGGTGGTTCCTTTCAGCTTGCTTTCATAGGCCCCTAAACTAATAGAGTTTTGCAGAAAATTGATTGATTACAGTCTGATCATTCTAGGTGTCATCTGGTGTTTCCACATAGCTGAGAATGAACAGTTTATGAAGTGCCAATTGCAGCCTCTAGCTAAAGAAAGGCTCCCCAGGGCTTCAGGAGAGCGCTGGCTGCTACCAGACTCTAATTATTTCCCACACTTTTCCCCATCCTCTCCTACTTGTCCTTTCCCTTGTCTCTAACCCCCGCTGTCTAGGCAGGGTCACTGAACTTTAATTTTATGTCAGTGGCATTTGGTTGCAGAAGAGATTAAAGGCCGAGGAGCAATGAGACTAGGCAACAGTGTGGGAGATGGAGAGGGAAGGAATGAGAACAGCCATGAAAGAAAAATGGCAAAGCATCGACCAAACCTTACAGAGAGGACAGACACCTCTTCTTCCCAGTAGGCAATGTCCAGTGTGCAGGGCTGGACACAGACTTGATGGGCATGGGAAAGGTTGACCCCAGAGAAGCAGCCTCTGCAGGAACTGGTATTACTATGAGAGTTGGTTCTGTTCCTTTGTGCCTTACATGGAGCATGATGTAGCACTGAGAGCATTTCCCATGCCAGTAGTTACAAAAGTGGAAAGAAGTTCATTATGGTAAGGAGAAGAAGGTGCATGTATACAGAGGAAGGGCAAAGCATACAATAAAGACAGATAATATGCAAATGAAAGAGGAAATTACTCCAGGTATGAGTTTCTTCTCCTAGTAAGGCCTGCAGGTGAAGGGAGCAGATTTGGAGGAGATTTCTTCTCAGTCCCTTGCGGCAGAACAATTACCTCAACATCCCCAGGCACATGACTCCCTGGGCAAAACTTTTCATCCTTGCAAAATAAAATGTAGCTCCCCTCACCCTTCAGCATGTGTGTGCAGGGAGTGCACAGACAGGCTACTAATGTTTGCAGCCATAAATAACATAGAAGCTAGCTTTTAAAAACCGCAGGTTAAGGGATGAGGACTGCCATGACGCACACAGAGAGGTTGAGATCAGAGGAGCAGCTAAAAGGGGTCGGGAGAAACAATGAATCCCCTTGTTCTGAGTCATATTTATGAGTGCTCCATTGCACCTAAAGTTCATATTTTATTGGCTAGGCCATGGGGTTTCCCCATTTGCTCATCTCTTAAAATAACACCCCTGGTTAAAATTTCCTATAAAACACAGAAATGCTACAACAGGCAGAACATGTCAATCCTGACAACTACATTATTTAAGATTGTGGGTGGAGTGTACCAAGCAGGAGCTGGTTTGTGTTTTGTACTGAATTATGAATTTGTTTCTATACAAAAAAAAAATTACTGTAAACAAGTAGAGAAGGAGAGATTTTACAGCTCAGATCTCCTCTCAGAAAATTCCCACTATTATTGAGAGGTGCTCCAAAAGACAAATCTAAACATTTAGTTTCCAACTGTTTTTGAGCAACTGCTCTGGTGCAATAGATTGAGTACCTGACTTTATTGACTACTTTTATATAATTCAACTGCATGTATTTTACCTTGCCAGAATGTGCCTTTATTTTTTTTCCCCACTATAATTCAGGGCAAACTAAGAAAACAATTATTAATGAGTGAGAGCTTAGAAAACTGATTAGGACAGATAGTGTCAATATGGATATATATCCACAGCTGACAACCAGTGGCTTTCTGGAAGCAAAATTCCACCTAACTCTTTTTGGATGAGGACCAGGAAGTGGTAGGAATTTGAATAGATGAAATTTCTGTTAGGTTAATCTTTATCTGACTTAATAATATTACCCATTTAGACCCCATGAGAACCCAAAGGTCTTTTCCAACCTCAATGATTCTGTGATTCTATCCAATTGTAGACTGTGTCTAATAAATGAAATCATTGCTCTTCCAATTCTCACGTATTTGACACTAGTTAAATTAATGAAGCTGTATTCATATTATCTCGGAAATCTGTGCCCATAATCCAGAGTAAGTCTTCTAAATAACAGTTTGTCTAAGCATATCCATTTAAAACATCTTTTTTTTTTTTCTTTTTTCTTTTTTTTTTTAACACGAAGGGGAAATGTATGTGGGGTAAATATAAGGTACTGTAAAATTTCAAAAAAATACTTTGTTGGACTTCTACGATATGGATGGCATCAGTTTTGGAGATAGAGGTGTTAAATTCTGTCCTGGCAGAAGAGGGAAGAGCAGGGACAGTGTATGTTTTGTGAGTGATTTTGGAGCAGCAGATGGATGGCACCTGATGACACCTGGTGCTCAGAGCCATGGGATTCTAGTGGCATGGTTTGCAAAATTGTTAGCTGAGAAATCAAAAGTGGGTGAACAGTAGTGTGGATGATAAAGCCATGGGAACAAGAGCAAGCCCATCATACAACCCCACAACAGCTGTAGTCTTTGTGATGATTTATGATGCCTGAGATTCAGCAGGAGCATAGCTTTGGGAAGGTTTATCCCAAGGTTACCTCAGCTGGGCCATCTGTCAATAACTACAAGTCACAACATGCTACGGATCCTGAATTTTAAGCTGCTACACCTGACCAGGTTACCTTGCTGCCTCGTACATGAAATGTGTGGAAATGTTTTGCACTGAGTCTGTCCCAACCTCAGACTAGCTTAAACCTGAAAGTTAGAGAGTGAAATGTCTGAGCAGCCGAATAAGAAAAACCCGAATAGCCTCAGATAGAGAATGAAAGCTCTATGCCCCTGTTTTTCAATCCATAAAAAGAGGATGGGAAAATACTTCTGTGTTCATTTTCACTTCTGTGTGCTCTTGTTCTCTGACCTTGCACACTACTGGAACAGCATCCTTATTCTCAGTCTTCTTTTTACTCTGGCTATGTGCTCTGCAAAATACCTCATTCCTAAGACTCTTGCAACACCTTGCGTTTCCTCATGATGGTCTCAAACGTTATTTTAGAAAGGGCTAAAAAAAAGTGGGCAATGGCTCTGTTTACTGTTCTTAGACAGTTTTACAAAAAGATGAAAAAAACCCCCAAAACACTGGAATTGAAGCAGCAAAACTGAGATTTGAGATCTGGTGCAGTGGAGAGAGGACATATGGCTAGTTTAGCTTTTGTTCTCAGAATGCAGATTTGTGCCTCTCTGAGGCATGTTTGCATGCATACCAGTCTGTGTGCATGGCTTTGTGTATATAATATAGAAAGCATGTAAATCTCTTCAGTTTTGGTCATTGGGATTTTTTCCCCCTTAAATCATAATATTCTTTCCCATCAATACTATGTGGCTTTAGCAGCCCTGCCCTTTCAAGCTGTCTGTTTGGGCCAGTGTTTATCAGATGACCGTTTGACCTCCTTGTTAATTATACTTAATTACATCCTGTTGTAACATTTTGAAATAAGGAGGAGAGTTTATGGATCTGCTCCAAAGAGCTGAAGCCTAAAACAGCAGCAGAATTCAGTGGAATGAGGTGCTGAGTAATCTCATAGCTAGGTCGGTAAGAGCTGTGCCTTGTCCAGTTGATTGCAAAATTGGGTCCTTAAACTGTTCTGTTTCCATTTAGGATCCTTGGTACTTCTGAGAATAAAATCACACAATTTTCTTTGTTCTGAGAAGGGCTTCTCTTCTCTGATCTCAGCTTGGAGTGTTCTCCAGAGAGAACAAGGAAGGAGTAAGAGGCCTATCAACCATACTGCAAGGTCTGAAGTTCACATATGATGACATAAAAGAGATGGGCCTTTGTTGCCACAAGTGATTTTTCTGTAGTTTTGCAAAACTTCAGAGTTCCTTATTCTTCCTGAGAATTGCCAGCTCCCGTGAGCTTTTTGAGACTTGTAGAATATTTGCTATAAGATTTTCTTTGCATTGGTGATTTATGGGAACATCTAAGGTTTCATTAAAGAGCAGCAATTATCCTGTCTAGTTGTAGAAAAACAATAATGAAAACAAATCAACATCCAGAAACAGATGCAGTTCTTTAAAATGGGCACTCTAAAGGCTCAGAAAGCACCTTCAAACACTTCTTATTTTAGATTGCTTTTCATATAGGTGATGGCTTTTGAAACACACAAGGCTGACAATATTGCTTCTCTTCTCACTAAGGATGAGATATATATTTGCTTCCTCTACTGTTGTTCCATAGCTCACTTTCCACAAATTTGATTTATAAGACTAAAGTAAACTTATTTTCCTGAAGTAAATGAAGACAAAAAGAATTAGGATTCAATACCAAGTGAAAATCTAGTACTGAGACTTTAAGGATCTGTGAGATCCTTAGATTTAAAGAATATACCTTCAATTTTATTTTAAAACACTAGTAATTAGACTTATTGGAGTATGGAATGCCATGAAGAATTAATTGTAATAGTAAGCTACACATAATTATGGCATTATTGTAAATGGTTTATCATCCAGTATGAGTCATATTCTAGATAAAAGAGACAAGTTACTTAGTGCTGTGTTGTGAGACTCTAGGCTGACACAGTACTGCCCATGATTGTCACTGTGAACTGAACAGCATTGCTGTGACAGCTAAAAGTTTGTACTGTCTTTCAGGGAGCACAGGTTAAACCTACAGTTCAATTACATACAATTGCATTTAGGTAGTTATCTGTTTTTCACATGTTGATTTAAGTTACAAGCTTGTATCACAGAACCACAGCATTGTTGGAGTTGGAAGGGATCTCTAGAGATATCTAGTCCGGCCCCCTTCCCGCAAGCAGGTTTGCCTGGAGCACATTACACAGGATTGCATTGAGGTGGGTTTTGAAAGTCTCTAGAGAAGGAGACTCCACAACCTCCCTGGGCAGCCTGTTCCAGTGCTTCATCACGCTCACAGTAAAGAAGTTTTTCCTCATATTTAAATGAACCTTCCTGTGTTCCAGCTTGTGCCCATTGCCCCTTGTCCTGTCACTGGGCATTACTGAATGATTACATTTATGATTTTTTATAATTAAAAATAAAACCCAGAATTTGCTGAATGTCATAGTAAGGTATCCAAAAGACCATAATGTTTAAATTCTATTTTGTGTTAAGCAATAGTAAGTATAACTGATATCATGCAATAAAATATGATGACTTTCAAGGAAGGCTGGGTTATTTTTCAGAATTTTGAGAAGTATGTGTAATGGGACACAATATAGTATTGTCTATCAAAGTAATTTAAAATTAATTATTATTTCAGAATTAAGTTCTTTTTTTTTTCTTTGATTCCTTGGTGTGCTCCTTTATTAAAGTAATTTTACAGCTATCGACTATGGTTCCTTCAAAAAGTACTAATTTTTTTTCATCACTTCTTAAACTACTGAATTAATGATCATGTTTATTAAGGCTCTATATCATAATAAGATCACATTTACAAGCAGAGGAATATGTATATATATAATTTAATTTATGTAAATATCTTTAAAATAATATTTTATAAAATGCATGTACTTTTCTTTTTTTTTAATATAGACACATATGGTAGTGGAAAATCCAGAGACAGTTTATACTGTGGAGGGAATATGAAATGTTGCAGTTCACTGGGTCAGAATGGAGGGAGTAATGACATTAATATTAACAACCACAGAATCACAGAATTTCCTAGATTCGAAAAGACCTTTAAAATCATCGAGTCCAATCATTAGCCTAACCCTGACAAGTCCCTAAACCATATGCCTAAGAACCATGTCTACATGATTCTTAAATACCTCTAGGGGTGGGGACTCCACCACTGCCCTGGGCGAGCCATTACAATGCCTGATAATCTGTTCAGTAAAGAAATTCTTCCTAATATCCAATCTAAACTTCCCTTGGTGCAACTTGAGGCCTTTCCTCTTATCCTAAATATATTGCCCTCATTTTTGTTTCCCAGAAGTTGTGTCTTGCTTTCTCATTATTTTTATGTATTCCTTAGAACTGGAAAAATACAAAGGATGCGCTTATTTGCATATGTCTGTGTACACCAGAGACCTAATGTAAAAAAGATTCATCACAGGACTCAAATCAATGAAACAAGCACACGTGTGAACTGAAAACTTGGCTCTGTAGGCACAGCTTCCAAATAAGTTATGACCTGTTCATCCTTTGTTCGCATTACCATCTGCTGCTATAGGGGAATGAAGCTTCTTTTATTAACGTTGTATCACCTTGGTTCAATGAGATTTGCCATGGGCTCCATTAAACCATGCCGCTTCAGCTTGTCTGCAAGTAGGGAATGTGCTCTCATGAAAGTGGGAATGAAAGCAAGCCCCCAAAAGAAAAGCCTATGATGCTTTCAGTTTTTGGGATGGGCACAAATGGGTTCCAAATTACCTGAAAAGGAAAACTAAGCCTATCACCAAAGATTAGGGCAGTAGTGACTTCTAGCCCTAGTAGAAATAAAGGTTTAGTGTAAACATCTACAAAGGCAAAGACTGATCAGGTGCTGTAAAATGCATGCCAAATATTCTTAACGGTGTTGTACCAAAAAGATTGCATTTGAAATAACAAGGCAATGTTAGTGGTTATGCTCCCACTCCCTGCTCTTTCCTACCCTGTGCTCAGAACGACACCCAGATTTTGTCTAAGACACATCACATCAACTTTTAGGAGATTATAACATATAATACAATTTCAGGAGACCATCTTTGCTGTTCCAGAGATGTGTTACACCTATAGATACCCTAACAGCTAGCCTGGGCATTGTGTTTGCAAGTAACTTGGCAAGGAATATGAGAAATGCAGGCCCAGGTGGAATAACAGTGAAAATACAGGAATGATACAAGTGTGTCCACGGTCCTGGGCAAGTGGTTCTAGATTGCCCTGCCTGAGGAGGGGGATTGGAGCAGATGACTTACTGAAGTGCCTTCCAACCTCAGCCTTTCTGTGACTCCGTGATGAGTGGTTACAGAGAACGGGGGGTTTCCCATCTTAGACATTGACACCAATCATTCCTACTTTTTTTTGGAGTGGAGCAATAATCTTGCTCAGACAATTTTTGGATGAACAGTTCTTTTTGCTCAAAGTGTCATGCTTTTTCTTTCTAATTTGGAAATTATTTTTCTTTGGTTTTATGTCATTTTGAGACTTCAGTGTCTCTCTCCCCAGGTCTGTCTAAAGTAACCTATTGTGAGGGATCACTACCTATTGTCATGTTGCCTGGAGCTAATCTGAGCTCTTTCATGGTACAAATATTTTTTTGTGAAGACTGCTTTTCCTGTCCTCTGACAGTGTAAGTGTAATGCTGAATAGCCAACTCAGAGATCTTTTAATTCACTAACATTCAGTGAGTTTCCCAGATGAAAGAGGGTCAAAATGTTCATTAACTTTGGTAAGACATAATTTTCTTCCAGGAAAGAAAAAGTCCAAGTGTTTTTTCCATCTGTTGAGGGGACTTATTGCATATTAGGGGTTATATGTGGGTGAAATAATCTCTCATTGCAATAATAAATCATGATAAGATTAGACTACCAGAGCTGAGAGGAGCGGGTGCAGTTTGAATCAGTGTAACAAGTTGTTAAATTCACAGCCAGCTCCCAAACTGGCTGTTAAAAACCTGCTGCCTGAAAGTGCCACTTCTCACCACCACTGCCCACCCCCCTGGCTGCTCTTCCTCCTCATCTTCCATCCTGTGTGCCCCTTGGTGTAATGTCTGAGAGGTCCCATCCCTGCTGTGCTTCTGGCCTTATAACTTTGGTTTCTCAGCACCACTGCTTAGGCTTTTCTAGGTGGGTCCCTGGTGGTGGCCAATAGTGAACATGCATGGGGCAAACCTTCAAAATGAGGGCTAGCAATTTATATATGATGAAATTCCAATCTCTTTACATATTTAATTTTTAAAGTAATGACTCAATACAGCAGTTAGCCCAGTATACACTTGTGCACACAAGTGTAATTGTAAGGAACTCTGAATTCATTTGAGCCATGCTAAGCACATGGCCTGTGATCAGCTATTTTTCACAAATGTATTTAATATCCTATCTATAATATAGTGTATCCAAATAATTTTTCATTTGTTATATGTAATAAATCATTTTTCTACTATCTAAATGATATGTTATTGAGGGTTTCCTTTCTTGTTGTTACAGCTGGACTGCTTTTTATGGAATATTTGGTCAGTGATAATGGGTATGGGTAATATTAAAATATTCAGATGTGAGCACAGGGTAAGCAGAAAATAGTGCCTATCCAATTGTGTTCAGTTTGGCACAGAGACACAACATCCAGGGAAGCTTTTCTGACAAATTGCACAGCAGGAAATGGATGGACAACATGTGTGAATAGTAAATGGTGGAGTGACTTGCCACCTCCAGGTGGAAGTGAGCAGAGGGTTAACATGAGCAGGAACTAAGGAAATGTGGGAAGATAGAATGGGATTTAATGTTTAGCTTTTACTCCCCTGCCAGTTGCCCTATGATGATATATGCCCTTTCACCCTCCTCAGAAGTTATGTTCCATCTGTATACTTTTACAGTGTCAAAACAGTTATAACTTACACCTATTTTCTGACCATTGGATCCCAGAGGTATAACTTTTGTTCCTACTCAGTTGCAGCTGAACCCAAGAGGGATCTTTTTTTTCTGTCATTTGTTAACCTTGAGGTTGTGTTGATCTGACATCCTGACTTTCACACACAGTCAGAAACCTGGGAATAATTGTTAGTTTTCTTTGCAACAATCTGTGATTAGAAAAAAAATAAGATGCTATCAAAATGTACTGACTTTGCCACAGCCCAGGCAAAATAGACATCACTGACAATGCAGACAAAATTAACAACCCTGGGCGCACTGGTGTAAGGATTAGCTAATTTATCTATGCATTAGCTCAGAACTACATAATACAGTGATCTTTTCTCTGATCTGTTCTATTCTTTCAAGTAAAGATTTATTTATCACTGATGAAAAAGAGCACAACCAAAAATCTAGTAGATATATCTTTTTAACATAGGCATTTGTAGTGCCTTTGTAATACAGTGTGACTTAAAACAATGAAGAAATCACAGGGTCCTTATTTATTACATTTAAAATAGCAAACTGCATGTGATTTTTTCTTCACTGCCTCCTCCCAGATGCTTGATTGCGATGCTTCGCTCTTTTGGCACACGTTACTACTGACAGCACAAAACAGGTTCAAACCTGTTACTTATAATCCTAGAAGCTGTGTCCAGCTGGACATTCAACTTCAAAATTTATGGAAGAAAATTCAGCTGAGATTCATTCTACCACTGTTAGTAGAATTTAAAAGCACATATATGCAGTGTGTCTTTTGTTGTGCTTTGTGCTACAGCTGAACAACTGGAGTGAAAACTTTGCATTTGGGAGGGTAAAGTATACAGTACATTATACTGTCAAAACCAGAAGAAATGTTAGATTTTGAGGAATCACTTTGTCAACTATCTTTTAAATTACAGTTGTGATAATACCCAGACTTAGGTGCTCATAGTTCTGTTTGCTTCCAAAACTCAGTCTTTATTCTGGTTACTTACTCCTACTCTAGCATTGGCCAGGATCAAACAAGCCTAAGAAAAGCAGGGTGCTGCTTTTCCACTTACGCTGTATCACCATCTGAAAGCCTTGCAGGATTTATTTACTACTGGAGCAGCTGCAGTGTAGCACTTGTTTTGACTTGTTGAGCAAGTGCATTTGACTTGGAAGAAGAGTAAATTGAATGAGTAACACATTTACCAATGAAATTTTCAACAAAACTTTGGCTATTGAATGAAGACATGCAGTTTCATTGAAATATCTATTTTATTCCATATTTTAGTATGAAGTAGCAAGAAGGCATCATAGTTAATCTCATGATGTACAGAACACCTGGGAGATTACACATGAGAAAGCCATGCACATCTATGCCTGTACGTTCAAGATTTTTTTTAGGTCTGTGCTTATAAAAGCTGCTGGCAGACACTGTTACATGGTTTTAATTACTAACTGAACTCTAATTTTTAAAATCATTCAGAAAAAAAATACCCTTTTACATATTCACTTATATTCTACCATGCTTTTGTAACTTCTGTTATTTGCCCAGTTGCTGCCTACCACTTACTAAAGTTGAATACATTACATGGCATGTATGCTTTGAGGGGATTAGAAAGTAGAAATTACATATTTTCACAGCTAACCTTAATGATATAAAATTTAATGTTCCAAATTATTTTGACTTTTTCAAATTGTTGGTTTGTTAATTGGCAAGAAACTATCAGATTTTATTGACTACAACAAAATTATGAACTTAACATTTTAATGATAGAACAGTGGTTTCCTGTTTATTTTTAAAAGATGTAATGCTAAATGCTTGGGTAAGATACATGAATATTCTAAATTTTTTTTTTATAAAATATAGGATATTGACATACATTTCTTCTATGAGGGATAAAGAAAGAAAATTAATAAGTCTAAGCAATGTATTACAATTTAAAATTACTGTTTTCATTCTTGCTCTAGATTGTTTCAATTACCTATGGGGTTTTTTTCATTGACTTTATATTGACTTGAATTATTTTGCAATTCATAAAAGTTCAGTAATTCTGTGCAGTTATGGAAGGGATGTTCTAGCATTAAAAGTCTGTATTCAATAAACAATAGGTGTTTTGTAATTTACTGAAACTGCCATTAACTTCTCAGTATTTCATCAAACAATTCTCAAACTGTGCTTAATTTAGTTAAGCAAAATAGCCAAATGTTGCTCATTGATGTCAGTAGCTGACCTGAAAATAGTTTAGTGAAATAACTCTAAATTTACAGCAGTGTAACTTTTTTTCAGAGTATGACCTACCAAGCTTTCTGCTTTGTGTTTTAATAAGAAAGTGTTTTACGTAAAAGCAATTTACATCATTTTTTCAAACCCACATCTGTAAATCTATAATTACTTTAAATACATCCAGGCTAATAATAATAAATACAGAGAAACTCAAATATACAGTAGTGCAATAAAGCGTTTCTTAGGAAACAGAACTGTTGTAATGAAAAGAAAGTAAAATTTCTGCAGACTTACTCTCTAATTAAGCAAAATTCTCACTGATTACAGAAATAGTTTTGCCTCAGTTGGAAGGGGATAAGAACTTGGATTAAGTTTCTGACAATGAGTTTTCTGTATAAGATAGGATATGTGTGGAACATAATTTTGAGGAAATCTATTTTTGCCCCTGCTTGCATTTTTGACTTAAGACATCACAGAATCATGGAATGGTTTAGGTTGGAAAAGACCTTGAAGATCATCGAGTCCAATTGTTAACCCAAGTCTACCATTAAGCCATATGTCTCTAAGTGCCATTTCTACACATCTTTTAAATACCTCCGGGGATGGTGACTCCACCACTTCCCTGGGCAGCCTGTTCCAGTGCTTTACAACTATTTCTATCAATAAATTTTTCATAATGTCCAACCTAAACTTCCCGTGGCACAGCTTAAGGTTGTTTCGTCTTCCTGCTTAGGAGAAGAGACAGACCCCACCTTGCTAGAACCTCCTTTCAGGGAGTTATAGGGAGCAATAAGGTCTCCCCTCAACCTCCTGTTTTCCAGGTTAAACAATCCCATTTCCCTCAGCATCTCCTGATAATACCAGATCCCTCACCAGTTTCATTGCCCTTCTTTGGACATGCTCCAACACCTTGTAGTGAGGTGCCCAAAACTGAACACAGTCTTTGAGGTGTGGTCTCACAAGTGTCAAGCACAGGGAGACAACAAGCACTTCCCTAGTCCTGCTGGCCACACTATTTCTGATACAGGCCTTCCAGTTGTTGTGACCCAAGTGCATGTCTTAGCACTTGGCCTTGTTAACCTCATATCATTGGCCTTGGCCCATTGATCCAGCCTGTCCAGATCTCTCTGTAGAGCCTTTCTACCCTTGAGCAGAACTACACTCTCAAGTGTCAACTTCAAACTTTTTGAGGGTGCATTCGATTCCCTCACCCAGATCACTGATAAAATTATTAAAGAGAACTGGCCCTGATACTGAGCCCTGGGGAACATCACTTGTGACTGGGCACCAACTGGACTTAACTCCATTCACCACCACTCTTTGAGCTTGGCCACCTCACTAGGTTTTTACCCAGTGATGCATACATGCATCCAAGCCATGAACAGCCAGTTTCTTTGGGAGAATGCTATGGGAGAAGGTGTCATCTAGGCAGACAACATCCACATCTTTTCCCTCACCCACTAAGTGGGTCACCTTATCATAGGAGATCATGTTAGTCAAGTAGGACCTACCTTTCACAAACCTGTGCTGACTGGGCCTGATTACCTGGTTGTCCTCTATGAGCTGCATGAAAGCACTCAGGATGATCAGCTCCATAAACTTCCCTGGCACTGAGGTCAGTCTGACAAGCCTGTAGTTCCCTAGATCTTCCTTTTGGCTCTTCTTTTAGATGGATGTCACATTTTCTAACCTCCAGTCAAGACCTTCCTGGTTAGCTAGGACTGCTGATAGATGATTGGAAGTGACTTGGTGAATATTTCTGCAAGTTCCCTCAGTACCCTTGGGTGTATGCCAGCCAGCCCCATAGACTTCTGTGTGTCTAAGTGGTCTAGAAGTTGCTAAACATTTCCCCTTGATTTATGGGGGTTTCATTCTGCTCCCCATCCCTGTCTTCCAGCTCAGGGGATGGCTACATGGGGAACAACTGGTTTTACTATTGAAGATTGAGGCAAAGGCGGCATTAAGTCCTTCAGCCTTTTCCTCAGCTTTGGTCACTATGTTTTCCCTTACATCCAATGGAGATTCTCCTTAGCCTTCCTTTTGTTACTATACATATTTATAGAAACATTTTTAACTACCTTTATTTGCTACATGGGTCTCAATCACCTGATTCCCCTGAGATGGATGGCTGAAGGGCCTCACTAGCACACTATCCCTCAAACATTGGTGTGCTGCTCTCAGACTTATCTCTAGTGAACCTGGGTTTATCCCTTTCCCCCTTCAAAACTAGTTTAAAGCTCATTCAATGAGCCCTGTCAACTAATGTGAAAAGATCCTTTTCCCCCTTCGAGACAAGTATACCCTGTGTGTCACCAGCAGTTCTGATCTTGTGTAAACCAACCCATGATCCCAAACCCCAGAATTCTTCTGCTGACACCAGCCTCAGAGCCAGGTATTGATTTGCTGATTCTTCCCATTTCTTCCCTCATTATACCCTGCAGCTGGGGGAATAGAAGACAACACTTCTTGTGCTCTTGATCCCTTGACCAGTTGTCCCAAGGCCCTGAAGTCTCTCTTGATTGCCCTCAGACTTCTTGTTGCAACATCATTGCTGCCTACCTGAAAAATCAATAATGGATGGTAATCTGAGAGCCATACCATGGTAGGAAGCTTTCTCTTCACATCTTTAACTTGGGCCCCTGGAAGGCAACAGAAGTGGATCTGGTCTGTATATCAGGCCTTCTGTTCCATGCAGAAAGGAGTGTCCAATGACAATGACCCGTCTTTTTTTCTTTATGGAAGCAGTTTTGACACAGGGCATAGGCTGACTTAACCTCAGTGACACCTCCAAGCTAGATGAACCTTTGTCATTGCTCGATTCCACTTGCAGAACTTCGTATCTATTATGCACGAGGACCTGGAAAGGTGAGGTAGTCAAAAAGAAACCTCACCTGCTGCTCTGGGCAGACACTTCTTGCCACTGGCCCCTGTACCTTGAGTGACTGTCTTCAGCCAGGTGGAGAGAAGATAGGGTCATGCATCTGCCTGTTGAGCCTGTCCCACTGAAGGCAGGGTGTGATTCCAGTAGTCTCTTTTGCACTCTCTGATACATCCCAACCTACTCCCCTCTTCCTGGAGCTGTGTCACTAGGCAGAGGAGGTTGTCTACCTGGACACACCTCCCACAGATGTGCTCACTGCTGCTGCCCTGTATCGGTGCCAGAGCTGGACACAGTCTGCAGCTTGGGTGGCTGCATGTTCCCATTGGAGCTCTGTCTGGGAAGCTGTGTCAGATAGTTGTGGTGGATGCAGAGATTAAAGAGGCCATGGCTGGATCCTTATATGCCTGCTCTTGGGCTTTGAGTATGGGCTGATCCATTTTGATCAGAGACAAGTTCCCACAAGATGTCAGTTCAGAAGGTAAATTCTTAATATTCGCAGGACACATGGACAGACATGACTGAAGCCTGTGCAATGTATTTTCCCACATCATCCTGGCGAGGAAGATGGGGAGGGAATTGAAGGGTTATTAAGTGTAAATCACCCACTTTCCCTTACTACTGGCCGCAGAATATGCATGGGGGCACTAGCCCTCCCTCACTTCGATGATGAAAATGTGTAAAAAGAAATGCAGAAGGCTTTGTACTAATAGGAGAAGAAGTAAGTAGATGTATGACTCTGAAGTTTTGTAATTAAAACACTCAGCTGAATGATTATCTAGTAAATGCCTAATGTTAAATGAAAAATTAGAAAAATCAGATGTGGGAAGAAAACACTTCTTCATTCTCATTTTGACCCACAAACCCTGTATTACTTCTGTGAAGTGGTCCAGCATGTGCCACTGCTGGTTATTCAGCATCCTGTTAGTTGGGATACAGTCATCAAAAGCAGCTGATAGGGACTGAAAAGTCCTTTGACTGAGCAGGGGCTATCTCTTAGTCCTATTCTCTGGAGATGAAGATGACTAAGAGTGGAATGTAGATGAACTCCTATGTTCTTCTTCCTTGCTGGTGCAAGACAATTGATGCTTAGCAAACAGAAGTGTCTCTCCACTGTATCAGGCAGCTGTCTGGTGTCCAAAGCAATCCTTTAAGGACAGGTGACAAATTTTATCAGTCTCAATGTCTACCTCAAAATAGATTTCCTGAGTCCAGATAAGGATTCTTACTATTCTATAAAACAGATTAAAACTATTGAAGACATAGTGCTTAGATAAGTATTGAAAATGTTGGGGTGGGTTTTTTTGTGTGTGTTTTTTGTTTATTTGTTTGTTGGTTTGTTTTTATTTTTGGTTTTGGTTGTTGTTGGTTTTTTGTTTTGTTTTGTCTTGTTTGGTTTTTGTTTTGTTTTATTTTGCTTTTTTAATAATCACTTTTGGAAAGTATTTTTCTTCACACTTAAACTTTATAAATCCATTTGATGTAAAACCTTTTTTAGAGGACTGAAGTCCTCATTCAAAGGTCAATGGACAGAATGAGAAGGCTGCCATTTACTTCAGCAAACTGAATTATATTTTTAAAACTTCAAGAGTAAACAGATGAAAGATATACTTGCTGAGATAAGCTTAACCTAAGTTTCTGAAGTTAATGTTAATTTTATACAGTGTAAAAGCCTAAACAAAGATACAAAGCTTCAAAATACATTTTTTAAATCTGTTATCTCATCTCCTCAACTGATAATGGTGTTCTGATAAATGTGCTGCTTAAATTCTCTCCAGTGCACTTCATTAAAATATTTACACCAAGCATAGCTGTTTTGCTTGTTGGGTTTTTTTTAATCCTTTATTCTGCTCCAGGATCACATCTTTTCTTCTATCCCAATGCCCTACAAAACATTTGTCATCTTATTTTGTAAAAAGTGAGTTGTTTTAAATAGTCTAATCATGGAAGAGAGAACTTGTTTCTAGAATTTAAATGTTGGATAGAAGAGCAAGAATGAGGTAAACAGTTATTTGATGTCTGTCTTTTCACAGTAGCACAATAGCTAATTCCTAGGCCCTCTGACCTTTTAGTGTCCTGTAACAGAGTACTCGCATTAATCTGTTGCTTATCTGTCACCTACCACATTTGATATGTCCAGCCTCTGCTTTCAATTATCAGTCATTAGAGGCAGCACTGAGTAATTTCAGGAGAAAACGCCTAGAACCTTTGACCTGTTTTTGTCAGATAACCACAAGTGTTCAGTGCAGATAAACTATCATTTCATTATATTCAAGATGTAAACGAGTGTCATTTGTAGTGTATCAGCTTACTGTAACCTTTATCACCTTGAAGTGATTAAAACTGACCAGTTTACTTAGTGCTTATACAAAGAATTCAGAGTCAAACAGTGAAATTCAGTGAGATTACTATAAATGGCCCCTTAGAGTTACACGAGGTCTGTACGACCCTCTGTTTTTCCCTGGCATGTATATTTAGTAGTTAAACAGTGACATGAAGTTGATTAGTTAAGCTTCACTATTTGTGAATCCAGTTGGGATCCTAGGAACTTACATTGTGAAATCAGATTGTTACAACATATTTTTGGTTTGTTCCCCAGTTTGCCAAAGAAGCTTTCACTTTCCCTGTGTGTCACCACATACCAACCTCTTCAGGAAAAACAAAGCACATGTCAGTGGGAAGCTAATCTCTAATGAAAGAGCACATCTAATCGTCCCTCATGCACTATGACCTAAACTCATTGTTAGCACTTTTTTACATTTTTTTTTAATCTCAGTCAACAGTTAATCAGAGATTTATAGCTGAATAGGTAAAATACCGATTACTTATTACACTATCCATAATGTGCCTTGTATTTTTTTCCCCAGAAGACAAATAATTTTGTTAATGAAAATTAGTGCATGACATTTTCTCTCGGTGTAAAATATGGTGCCTTTTTCAAAATCTCTTTTTGGTGTAAATTTTTCTTCATTATTCTTAGAGTTGAGCTTAGTGTTAAGACAGTGTGAATGGAAAATATAAATCTTTCCCATCTTACACACAGGTGTTTTTGATACTCCCTTGAGCCGTGAGTTGTCTGAAGTAACCATAGTACTGAATATATTAGTGTCAGGTGATATAAAAATAATATTTTAAAACAATGCTGCTAAGAATCCTGATCAATGAGAGAAAATAATTTTGATGTAATCAGCATTGATCATAATATTCTAGTTACTTTTACTTAGAAAAGTTATATTCCTCAAATGGTTAAAAAAGGACTTCCTGATTTTCTGGTCAAACAGTTTTTAGATGCTATGATCAATCCCACAGAGATGCATTTTGGCAGATGAACTAAGCAAATCTGGAATGACATGAGAACGCTCTGGATGAACAGAACACTTAAAAATTTTAATCTGTATTTTTCAGGCTGCCAGTCTTGAAAAGCTCTCGCATGTGAAATAAAAAATATTTGAGACACAGGGCCCCCCTGCACTTCATACCATTTCAGCAGGACAAAGGACCTGAGAGATACCCTACTGAGCATTCACAGTCTTTCTTGACAAGGCATTTATTAGATGCAGAAAGGATCAAGACTTGTGTATTATTTTCAGTATTAAAATACTCAATATCATGAAATAACATTGTGCTTTTATAACTTGGCTATAATTCTAGCCATTAGTCATTATTGCAACATCACCATAACTGCCTTTTTACAGTCTACTATATAATGCAAGATCTTAACTTGTCTAAAATCTTTTTTTTTTATTTTTTTTTTTTTTATGTCTTGTACATTGTCCGGAAGAAATGTGCAGTTTAAAACCCTGGCTTTTTTGTGGAGAGCAGGACCTCCCCGGACTTAGGGTTTTTCATGGTGTTCAGAGTCTGTTTCCTACAACCCTTCATTTCTACAGGCTCTTACTACTCCCAAGTCCTGGCCTGCCTGTAAATGCTGTCTTGACCCAAGGATATTTAGAACTTCTGTCACCTTCAGATGGAAATGCTCTCTCTTCCTTGGTATACATGATAAATACTACCTGTGTAAACTGAAACAATTAATTTTGGGCCCATCAGGAAGTGAGTATCAGTATTCTTTCAGGAGTTGCAAGTAGTCCTGAGAGAACCACACCAGTGCTATTACAGGGTATTGTAGAGGTTTCTGTCCAAACTCTAAAATACAGTGACAAAACTGCTGTTTCCAAACTAATATTACTAATTAAAAGGTACTTGTAAGAAACTGGCCAAAAGGAAGACTCAAACCCAAATAAAACAAAAGAAGCCATGACTTCTGGCATTTAAACCTTTTCTGTAGTGTCTAATTCTCCAAGGCTTACTCATAGTGAGTAGTGCTTAGTTACCCATGCATGCTGGTAAATGCTTGTTGAATAAATACTAAGCAGAGATATCAGAAAGAATTGCTTCATTAACTCTGACTTTAAAATATATTTACATGTTATTCACATATCTCTTCCACAATAGCTTCAAAAAGATCAGTTATAACCTTGGAAACTTTCAGCAGACTCCCCCGTTTAGTGCATTTGCATATTCTAATCTCTGCCAAATTCTCTTTGAAATAAAAGCCTTTACATGGGCATTACAAAACAAAAACCAACAAAAAAACCCACCGAACAAAAAAACCCACACACAAACCAAACCAAAACAAAAACAAACTCCAAAACCTTAAGTCAGATTTCTGTGTATATCTCACAGTTTAGAACCGGGCAGTGGAGCTGCTAAATAGACTGTATCCTGTTTCTCTTCAGTAGCAGCCCATTCATCTTCAGGTACAGAGCAGCCAGTTTACATGCTTCTGCCTCTTTTCTGCTTTACTATTTCTACATAGTCTACAATGGCAAACCCATGTAAGCTAAAACACGAACTTGAACCAAGTAAACCTCACAGTTAGCAGACAATTTTCTGTTTGTCAGCCAGGAGAAAATTCATTTTCACTGAAGATAAAATGTTCCTATAGCTTATATATTTTATTTTTGTTGTTTCTTAAGGCAACATAGATTTGTGCGTTTTAAAAAAAAATATAATAATGAAAACAAAGATAGTTTCCATTTTTGAAAGAGTGAAAGGGAAGTACACTGTAAGGGAGTAGCTACACAGCCACAGGTGACTTAACTAGTAACTACTGTTCTGAAAATAATGTAAATACTCTCCTTTCAATAGCTCTCACTTTAATACGTACATAACTGTGCCCTTATATGGCAATCCCAAAACTTTCTTTTTCCTTTTAGTGCATTTATATTTTGTAAGCCCACATATGCATTATAATAGTACACATAAGCAGGGTTTTGTACATATATATTTATATACACATATAAACACATACACATTGTGTATGTAGAAAAGATTGCTTGATTGTACACATATACATGAGCGTTTAAGTATAAATATACATATATATTGTAGTAACACACATTTTATTATTTACACATAACATTTTATGTAACATTTAGTAATCTAAATCCACACTTTTTCAGAACTGACATTGTTCCTCCCTCAGATCTGAGGACTGTTAATACCAAGATATGATAAAAGAGATGGGGTTATTGGAGAGAGAATTTAGTGGATCTGGGTGCAGTCATAAATGTTTAGCTGGTAATCCAATCTGAATCCCAGCTTGGAGTGTTTTAGGCTTTATTCACCATCAGTAAAACAAAGCACTTATTTCCTGAGACAGGTAGAAATTCTGTCTTCTGGAGTTCTCTTTTCTCACAGCACACAGCTTCTTCACATGACAATGATACATGGCACTCTGTGGCAGGGGAAACCATGCATAATTTTCCTTTCTACATCCATAAAATCTGAAGTATTAATCTCATAAAATGGCCATTAGCCAGGACTGTGGCCTGTATATCGCCTTGCCACATCAAAACGTGTATTCCATTGCAAAAGTCACTCCTAACTAAGGGTCAGACCAGCAGACAATGAAATCATCCCCAAATAGCTGTAAATGCAAATAAACTCACATCTTCTGTTTACTCCTCCTTAAAATTCTGTGCAATCCTGAATTAAACAATGATGAAATTAACTTTTTTATTTTAAATTGTGGCAGTGTCAGAAGCTGTGGGAGCTGCACCTGCCCACCCACAGCAGTTTGAGGAGTCTTCTCAAGCCAGGAATGTGCTCCTTTTGCTGCTAGGGTGCCAGAACAACTCAGCTCTGATTCACAGCTCCTTCTTCTTACCACTGGCAAGATGATGCTTATGCCATAAGAATACAACATGTGTTAATTTATATGCTGCAACTGCTTCTTAAATATATAGTTTTTGCAATGTACTTTAGTACCACTTCAGAATTTATTATGCTAAGCGGAAATGAGTAGCATTCCTCTCATCTGCCTTGTAATTGGTGGCAATTGGTGTTTTCCAAAGTCAGCTATGGCTCTGTGATTACTATTGCTGTGCTTATGACTACACTGAAGTTCTAAATCCTTTTGCAGTTTTAGTTTGTCCATATTTCTAGTTAATTTACAACATGCCCCCTTTCAGCTTTTTTTTTTGATATTCTTTCCACTACAGCTTCTGGAATTTGTATAAAAGCCACCAAGGTTTTTTTTTCTTTTGAACTGAAGACATTGGGCTGGTGGAATTTCCTCTAACTGGAAGTCTGTCTGGGCTTGTGGTTTTATTATTTGCACAGTTTTATATTGTCCTGTTTGTTTACTCCCAAGCACAGGGAACACTCCATTAATCATGGGAAATGGGCATTTGTTTCAGCTCTCTAATTTACATTCAACTCTTTTTCTCACAGTTGAAAGGGACAAGGACTTCTCCCACCAGCGAAGGCACTACAAAGAGTTTCGCTTTGACCTTACTCAGATCCCGCATGGAGAGGCAGTGACAGCAGCTGAATTCCGGATATACAAAGATCGAAGCAACAGCCGCTTTGAGAATGAAACCATTCAGATTACCATATATCAGATCATCAAGGAGTATCCAAACAGGTACTCTGTCGGCATGAGTGCATCACATGTTGAATAACATCTCATGTTTCTATCTTAAGCAAGAAGACAACTGATCGTAAGTGTACTCTTGGCAAAGTGTCATCTCTATCACTGTGGCTTGTGATAGGCAACAACAACAAAACGCTTCTCACCATAACTGAAAATTAAAACTTAGAATCCCTTAGGTTGGAAAAGACCTTTAAGTCCAACTGTAAACCTAACGCTGCCAACTCCACCACTAAATCTGACTTTGCAGAGATCTGTGTAAGACATATTTTCAAGACTCTACAAGACCTGAGTAAGTGACCAGATTTCACCAGGCAAAGTAGTCAAAATACTGAAGATTCCCATTGAAAACTAGTAGCAATTCTAATGCTTCTGAAAAAAGTTTCATACAACCAAAATTTGTGTTTTGCAATTAAATTAGTTTATGTCTTTTCTCAGAAAAGTGTGGGGAAAAAATAAAGTTTTGTGTTGAGATAAAAAGCCTCCTCTCCCTCATCTTGGGACAAAGAAAATATTTCTGTACTGGGGATGGTTAGCAAAAGCAAAGAAAATGGAAGCCTAAACTTGCAGAGTATTCAGCTCAAAGGCTGGGCCAGAGTTCAGTCTCTTTTCTGTCCACAGAAGCTTGAGATTGTACCTTCCAGGTGAGATCTCTGAATATCAAGTTATAAAATATTTATGGCTACAAACAGGGAGTCATTTTATATCAATGGAGCAGAATCAATAGGAGGGAAAGCACTCACAGGGTGTCACTCATCCTTCCAGAATAATTTTTGCTTTCTTACTAGATTTGGGGATGAACAAAACAGTGTGGAATTTCTTTTTACCTCTGTCTTGAGCTTGCAAAAATTCTTTTGACATAGGGTTTAAAGAAACTCCTTGAAGGAAGAAATGAAACAGTAAGGAACAAAAGAAATCTTTTTGAAGAGCACAGGTCAAGGCTAGGTGATGAAAGCTCTTCACCTGAAAACTCAATGGATTTTTTTTAAGAACTAATGGGAGAAGTTAGTTTTCCTAATCTATTTGATGGTGGGGTTTTTTGTTTGTTTTGTTGGTTGGTTTGTTGCTTTTTTTTAATCTTTTCCCAGTAGATGGTTTCTATTCAACTTTACAGAAAACAAAACTGCTTGTTACTCTGAAGCAAGATCACAGTTTAATATTATGTGACTTGTTAATAAGAGAGCTGTCTCTGTGAAGCTGTTACATAATGCTCTTGATTTCTTTCAATATGTAAACATACATTTATAAATGTTTTATATCTGCATTTTAACCATAAAAGCCCCATGTCCTTTAATAGAAACATGATGCTGGAAAGGAGGATGTGCAATAATATGCCACTGATTTGATTTCACTAGTGTAAATACAGAAAATTCAGATGTAGACTATTTCCCGTCTATTGTTTATTTTGCCAATCTCTACTCTTATATGAAGTATATAAAGACAAATGCGTCAGTGAGACAGGGTAGAAAACCACAAGGTCTCCATTGTTCAAATTAGAAACAAGGAACTTTTCCCACAAGCTTCTTGATATCTCGAAGAAGAGATCACAATAATATTACAGAATTTTATTTTATCTTTTTTTTTTCCAAAATAAAGCCACCACTTGGACTGTTATTCTTGACTTTGTCATGTCAGATTTGTCCTATCTCAGATTTTAGGTGCAAAATTTTCAGAAGCTGCAACTGCAGAATATGTGGGCGAAAGAACTGTGAAGGCGCTGAGGGACTGAAACAGGTTGCCCAGTGTTGTGGATGACACATCTCTGGAAGTGTTTGAGTCCAGGTTGAATGAAGCTTTGAGCAATCTGGTTTAGTGGGAGGTGTCCCTTCCAAAGGCAGGGGGCCGGGGGATTGGACTACATGATCTTCAAAGGTCCCTTACAACTCAAACCACTCAATGACTCCAGGATTCTATAATGTTCCATACTCATTACTAGTGCCATATCACAACAAAACTGCTGAGTTTGACCCTGCTCCTTCACCCTTCTTTGCTTTGAACAGGAAACATGGGTGTCTGACAGGTCTCTGCAATCCCAAAAGCATCCCTGATATGCTTTCAGGCAAGGAGTGGTCAAGGTTTAAAGTTTCTGAGTTGCAGATGATGGATTATTATAGTCTCAGACATATTTCTGTCTCTATGGCAGCATGGCTGCTGATGTGTGTGTGCACTGAATTTGACTGGAGCTTGGTGAAATTACAGTCCTTGGGATTGAAGTTTTCTGTTTGTTCTAAGGAAGAGTGTAAAGCACAGCCCATGGTAAGGCAAACTTTCCTATGCAGCCCTGCCAATGTACTCCTACCCAGATCTTTTCTCATGACGAAAGTAATGTAGTCCAACAGGCCAAATCCTTGTTCATGATCTGGTGGCAGCTAGCCACTAATTTAACTAAACCCCAAGGATTCCTCCCACATTAGGGAATCCTCAAGTGGCATTAAGATACTAAAGCAGCTTTCTGGAATGAGGCAAGAGGTGAAGCAGCATTATGGGGATAGCCTATTACATAGTAATTGTGATTTGATCTGGTCAAAAACTTTGCTGGGTTTCAAGGAACACAGAGATGGTTTATTCCACCTTTACTTCCTTAAGTGACCCAGGAGATGTGGAGCTTCTTAGATGTTCTGCCCACAGCCTCTTTGCTGAAATTCTTGACTGTGGTAGCATTTCTGCTGTAGACAACTGGCCATCTGGGACCAGACTGAGATCACTAAACTTAAATGGCCTCCATAAAGGTAAAGCCAGTCAGCTGTATTCTGCCTGAATGTGTTCACTGTTGCATTTCAGGCTATTTACGACATAATGCCTTTCTTTTTTATTATGTGTTGTGGGCTATTTTTTAAATAGAAATATTTTTTTAAATTAGAGCCAAAATTTGCAGCTGTTTTTCATTTTAAGTGTGATCATTTTTTTTATTTTCACGGAATAAAAAAGAATTTTAAAATTAAAAATGTCACAAAATGGGATGACAATGAAACCAACTAATGAGGGAATACTGATCCCACAGCTCTCACTGCCTTCTCAGGGATCAGGTTTTCACCCTATGGTTTCTCTAGGTACCCACAATTAGTTTTTGGTTCATTTGCTAAGTTAATGGGTAAGAACAATCTGTCTTTCTATTACCTTAGCCTTATGACTGTAGGATGGTAGACAAGAAGATTGACATATCAATGCTAAAGCACTTTGCTGTGAGTTTCTGCTGCAGTACAAAGTAAAGTCACACCGAAGAGAGCTCCACAGGGGAAATTTGTCCTTTATAGGAATTTCTGGACAGTACCATTAGTAGTGCCTTATCCTGACTTGGCATGTGAGACTTTTGAGTCTGACTTTTGAGAACGTTTTGTATCAGCCCCAGCAAAGTTTGGAACTTAAAGAATCTATATGAAAACAGTTATGCATTCTAGGAGGAGACAAGATGAATGTGAAATTATAGCACTGTGATATTGTAATATTTTATACTTTTTAAAAAATTACTGTTTTCTATTAAATCTACTGAATGATACTAGATTTTTTTATAAACATCCTAAAGACTACCACATTCAGAATTCAAGCTTTCAGCTTTAAAGTTCTGATAAAACTGCTTAATAGAGAAAAAAAAGTTGGCATTTAAGACTCCAGAGAGTACTATTTATGAGCTTGTGGTATGTTGTTAATTTGTTCAGTGCTAGCATAGCAGGTCAGACTCTTTTGAATTGCAAGACTGTTTTCATGTTAGCTCCAGAGGGAGAACGTATGTTTTCTCCTTGTGTGGTCATTAGCACAGTTCTACTAGAATGGAAGTGATAAGAAAGCCCAGCAAAACATTATCCTTTAACAGATGAAAAAAAGGTGACTTGAAAAAAAGCCCTTTCATTAAGGACCAAATTACTAAGGTCTCTAGCAGAAAACTTTTTACTAGTATCAACAGCCGGTAGCAGCTGACATTAAAAC
>JAAGNO010018053.1:14789-34266 GCA_033439905.1 Ceryle rudis
TTCTTTTATTGCAAGCATTATCTCGTGATCGTTTTGGCTTGCAGAAATAGAAATGAAGTATGTATGGTGATTGATTACAGGAAACTAATAAAGCTATTTCTGAAAAATAAGCATATTTTCTCACTGAAAGATAAAAATGACAGTAAGACACTGCACAAATGAGCGGTGATAAAAATCTGTCTTGTCTCTGATCTTTGCATAAACCCAGTAACAAAGTAAGAATGAGTGACAGGGCATGATGAGCCCAAAATAAATATCCTAAATCCATCATTAGAAAAAGAACAAATTCTTATCTGCTAAACTGAGTTTCTGACAAATTAACATTATAAAAATATCCTTTTGTAAGATCCAGAACTTCTTTCTCTATTTACAATGCCTTTCTATAATAATAGTAATAATTAAAAAAACCAAATAATCCCAGCTATTTAGAAGATCTTGTTGAAATATTCAGTAAAATACTTCTATGTCCATCAATACCGTAACACAATGGTATAAAAAAGTAGAGGATGAAACAGCTTTAGAATGTTTTCTACCATGCAAGAATGCAATGACAGTTTTAGGCCAGCTTAAAGCAAAGCAAGCAGATTGCTTTTTTTAAAGGTGTGAGATTAAAAGTATCTCTGATTGCCCCAGAGTGTTATCAAAGCTAAACGTATGTTTAATAGCCATACAGCAGTGACCAGTAACAAATGTCACCGAGACATGATCTCATTTTTGGGCATATTCGTAAATACTTAATTACTTCTCTCAAGGAATTAGTATTTTCTATGCTGTTTCTTCTGCTCCTTCCGATAGTGTCTGTTCCTCACTCTTCTCAGGATTTCAGGCTACACAGACTTTTCATGTGGGCCATTATAGACATTTTTATGTTTCCATTATTCCATCTCTGTTCTCTGCTGGTTTCACCTATCTCTTTTCCACTACTTAAGAACTCTATTAGAGCCTGAACATCTGTAACTTCCTTTATTGTGGTTAGATTCAGCATCTTCCTTCCGAATAAGTCTCATTTCTTTCTTGCCTGTTAGCCTTTTCTCTTAGCAACTGGAGAGTACAGTTGCATCCTTGCCTCTTTTCAGCTTTAACATGGTATCAGACATCCTGAAAGTGCTTTTGGTTAAGCTTGTTCTCATCTCCTGCAGTTTGAGTTAAGCCGTGACAAGTCTGAATAGTTGTGTAGATGTGGGAATTATCACAAGGGTTTCCAATGATACCAGCCTAGTGCAACTGAATAAGAGGAGCTCCTAAAATGCTGCAGTATTTTCTGGATTGGTAGACCAGTAGTCTACCAAGTTGGTGGACCGGTAGGTCCTTTGGTGTCACAGACACTGTATGGGGACAAAACAGGCTATTTCAGACTGTTTTCTGGTCAGCAGCTCTTCAGTGTGACAGGGCACAGGGACAAAAGGAATTCACTAGCAGCCAAGGCCAACAGAAGCAGGAAGTGCAACTCCTGGACAACTTAAAATATAAGAAAAGGTTCTGAATACCTGCGATTTTTGTGTGATTGGCAAAACCCAAGACAAGATACCAAGCGAATATCACGTGCTGTACAAGACTATTTATTTCTGATCTAACAGGTTGTTCTTGTCCTTGATAAGTTATCTTCTGAGAACTTGTGTGATGGGAAATATGTACACATGGAGAAGTGCAACATAAAGATCTGCAACCTTTACAGAAAAAAAACCCACATTGTTTTCTATGTTTCTATATATGAACCTTGAACAGGTTTTGGAGGCCAGGAAGTGTCACATTTTTCTTTTTCAACAGAAAGTAATTAAAACAGTGGAATACAATAAGTTTTGTTATATGAGTAATTTCTGAGGGGTTTAGCAAGCATTTGAGTGCCTAGGGGGTAGGACTTTTTGTTTCCTCCTAAATTCCATGCTGTTCTCTCTATTCTATTTCCTAAGCCTAACATTTCTTTCATTATTTGAAGATGTCATTTTTTCAAACAAAATCTTTAGCAATATCTGAATTCCCTAGAGATGGATTTTGGAAAACACAGATTGTGTCAAGGTTTCTGAAATTCCAACGAGGACAAACATAAGTTACCCAATCGGATGAGTTTTGGTTAGAGGTGGAAATAGAAGAAAGGGTTAGGACAGAAGACAAAATTAAGAGCTCAGGGATGGGGGTGAGGGAAGATGGCAGTCTGCAGTGGGAAGAGATACAAAACTTTCATGAATGTCAGAGACATCTGGGAAAGTCTTTCACAGTTGATATCTTGGGGAAGAAGTTCACGCTCAGTCATAATCAGTATTCCCTAGTCTCTGAAAATGAAGATTCTTGTTATGAGGGAAGTGAATGTATGCGCAGGACTGTCGTCCTCTGTCCTCTCTCCCACAATCTCCTTTTATAAATCAAAGAAATTTAGTACCCCTTATGTCTTGATTATTATGCTTTCTTTATTATTACTTTTCACCCTTTATGTTTTCCTCACTTATTTTCATATACCTCTGTGGCCTCTGGATCCTTTTATCTTTCTACCAGCATTTTCCTAAATGCCACTTTTCTTAGATATTTTATGGTACAGTGACAAGGAGGTTATAGTTTAGCCATGTAATCTGTTTGTAGGCAAAAAGTTTGATTTTGTTTTTTTTTGTTTCTTCCCTTTCCCAGAAGTTGAAAATGAGTATGATTATTATGCAAGTCATCTAAACAACCAAATTTGTTCTGAGCCAAATAAAGTGCTTTCCAAAATCAGCCTGCATATCACTTCTCAGCCTGTCATTACTTTCACATCTGCTGCTGATAGAATCTTCTGCATTGAAAATGCATGTTTGAAATGAGCACTGCACACAAATGGCAGGACATAAAGAAATATAATGAACGTAAAGGAACAATAAAAAACACTTTCAAAGGCCATTTATGGGCTCAGTCCTGCAAGCTGCTTCGAGGTTTCAGGGAATGAAGGGCAATCTGTAACTCTGAGGAAGTCAATATCTTACCAGACTGTAAAGTGATGACCTTCCCCCCAAAAGTACCAGTAAGAAAAATCTTTCTTTTGCCAAGAGAGAGATCTGACAGAAGACAGAAAAAACCAGTCAGGCTAATTGTGATTTGAAAATATAACTCTGCCCTACTATAATTTAGCAATTAATTGGAAAGATTAGCCACCTGCTGTTGACATTTTGAGTGTCTCGTTAATTTCTAAAAAAGTAAAAAGCAGATTTTTTTTAATCTCAAACTGATTTATGAACAAAATACAAATCAGTGGACAAGGCTGTCACTGAAACCAAAGCTCTCTAACAAATTTGAATTTGATCTGAAGTTCAAAATCCTATCTAATAGTGTGCAGACATTCTTGTTGCAAAAGTAGAGTGCTGCTACCACTGAACCATTCCTTGCTAGAAAGAGAAAAAGAGAAATAGGTCACTATTCTGTATCCTTTGTTTCTCTTCTGGAGAGTTGAAGTATATTTGCTCATTTGTTTCCCATGTTATGTCTTTTTTTATCAATTATATTCTTAACTATAATGTCAAACCATGAATACAGTTTATTTAGATGTTTTCTGTCATAGTACTAGCTGTTTTGTAAGTCATCAATATTTAATTCTGCATTAGCTCTTCTATAATAAGTCTTTGTTTTCATTTGTGTTTAGTATTGCTAAAATTTAACTGCTGAGAATAATACACTCCGTGTTTGCTATCTGCTTCAGGCTTACTTTTTGTGAAGCAAACTTCAAGACGGAAGTTTTACTAATACACTAAATATATATATATAAGAGTATTATTTAGCACCAGAAATGCCATTGCTTCTGGGTGTTGGCAGTGATTTTTTAACCAGGCCAAATTCTGGTGTCTTCCATCGTGAAGGTCCATCAAGACCACCGTGTTTTGTCCAAAACATACTTACCTCTGAAAATAATAATATAGATATTTTTTTTTATTATCAACTCCATTATAAGGAAATACTTTTCTAAAACTGTATGCTAACTAGATTAGAGGTCCCATATACAGTTTGATTTCTGGCAGGAGTTAGATGTTGAGTGGTCTAGTAGTTTGCTAGGCTTTGTTAGTCCAGTAAAAACTGTATGAAGAAATATATTATGCGACTATAATTTTTAGTGCAGACTCCTTCACTGACTGTTGGATGGATAAAGTTCTGCATAGTTTAGTTGCTTTTGAGTTCTGAATTTAGGAAGCTCTGATTACTGTTTCAATTAATGATATTGTTTATCATAGTTTTTCAGATGTGAGAGTTCTACAGATAATGTCTTGCATAAATCTCTAATTCACGTCCCCCCAGCCCCCCATTTTCTAATTAGCCTGATTGAAGTCTAATTTATTCAGTGACAGAATTTGGGCTTTTTTCACAGGTCTGAAATATATGTTTGCACTTCTAATAACTCTAGATCATACTTTTAAAAGACAGGATTTTTTTTTTTTTTAAGTTCTGAGGATCAAAAGTTCTCTGACTATATTTCAAACAGTTCTTTTTACTGAAGTAAAAGGTCTGGCAGGCTTCATCTATTGGCTGGCTGGCAGAGCTTTTCCGTATAGTCTTGCTACCATACAGTAGTAATTCGTACTATAGAGATCTGCATAGTCTACCTAAAGTATGTTAGATGGAAGAAGGTGGATCTCAGAAGAACAGTATTTTGAACCATGGGAATATGTGAAGAGGTGACATAGGACAAAAAGTTATTTCCTGTGAATAGCACTCTGCCTTGTGCCAAAGGCAAAAATCCATTCTTGTCTCTCTTCCTGAGCTACCAGTGTGACTCTGGGCAAAAAGAAATAATCCATATAGAAAGGGACAAGGCTGCAGAAACAATCTCACAATTAGTATTTTCATATTTCTGTACTTTAGTTGTATCCTTTGCATTCTTTTAATGCATCATTGAGCCTGTTTGGACAATTTGAAATGAAAGACTGGACTTCCATTCTTATTATCAATAGAAGGCCTCATTTAGGAGAGGTGATACCTTGTTATTATATTGTAAACAAAACAAGGAGGTTGAGTGGTCTATATCCCCTATCCTGTCCTTCTATGTTTACTGAAAATTTAGAGGTTTACTTATAAGCAAAGCCAGCAGGAGCCAGACTGAGTTTATGTGGGCTTTAAATTACAGCAAGCAAATGAACAAAACAGAAGAAAAAAAAAAAAGCTTTGGAAAAAGAATAAAGTTTCTCCAGAGGCAGTGATGGTATCTATAATTAGTAATATTGTTGATGACGCTTATTCTCAGGGAAGGGCATGTGCTGCTTGTATCCTCATTCAGCATAATAAAAGATAAGAAGCTTGGGGTTTTATTAGTCACTTATTTTTTATTGTTCCAAATGATGTATGGACACTATCCATTTGAATAGCAGAAGAGAATCAATGAAGGAAAAGGTATCAACATGTAGCTGCCAGGGAACATCCTCCTCTTAGATGTCTTTATAAAAAACTATACGCGTGCATGAAAAATGTGTGCAGGCAGCAGTAGAATGCGCTCAAAATTTCCAAACAACAAAGGGCTAGGCAACTATTTTAAAGTGCTACTCTATACTTTCTCCTTCATGCCTCAGAGTTACCTGAGATTCCCAATGCAAATTTGGCTTTCAAAAGTAGGTACATTTGTTTCCCTTAGATGATACATGATCATTCTTTAAAAGACTGTTTTACTATGTTTATAGATAAGGTGGCTGAGTTCAGACTGCACAGAGCATCTTACCTCTGGGATTCCCTGCCTCCTCTATGCCAAATGTAAAAACCTTTGAATTTCCAGTGTATTGTTGAGCACTAGTTTCTATACAGAAAACAGGCAAAGAATGCTCAAAACCCTAAGCAAACAGTAATTATTGCAGAGAATTAAGCTAATTCAAGTTTCAAGTCACCAAAGGGTTCACACCATCAGATGTACAAAATAAGCTTTCTTTCCTACGTTCATCAGTCTAGGCTGTTCCACAGAGTGACTTCTGAATAGGTCAGACATCGGGCAGACAAGAGGGAATTTTTGCAGTTTAGGATTACAGACTCTCAAGCTTTGTGAATTTATGCAAGAACATATGTGCTTTTATATATCCTGTTTCCTGCCCTTTCCCCCAACTCTTCATCTCATCCTTTGCTACCCAGACCGCTAACTCCTTCGTTTCTTCTGTGCTGCTGCATTTGCATTTCATACTAGAGTACTGCATCCCCATCTGACTCCCTGGTGCCTGCATCACAACATGGGAAATACTGAGGAAAAAACCCAGTGTAACAGGCCAACATCTAGTCAACAGTTATTCAGCAGATGGATTTAAGTGTAAACAGGGCCCAGAAAGGCTTTCCGTTGTAGCTTCACAGCTAGACAGGAGGTGGTAATGCTGAAATAAAACTGTCTATTACTATTAGTTTTTCTTTCTAGTCACATTTATGTTATGGCCTCTATATTGATAAATATTACCCAGTCATATAATTAAACCAGATTTGCTTCAGAAAGGTAATCATCTATGATATATCTCACTCAGCTTGTCAGACTTTGAAACTTTGAAGATAATTACAGAAAACATTCCAGATCTAGGATATCTAAATAAAGTACTGAACTTTTTGACTTCAACCTTCATAAATTTGCCAGTAGATGACCTGTAACATTGTTCTGTCTTCCCATGTTAAGGTATACATTTTATTCAGCTTTAAAAATACCTTTCCTCCTTCTAAAGCCCTGGCAACATCCTATGCTTGCCTGGGTCATGAGCAGTAAGCATAGCCTTTAATTTCTAAAACCAAAAATCAGAAGTGTTTCTGGCCTAATACAGGGCATCACAAAAGGGACCAAACCACCATATCACATAGGCTTGAGTCTGCTTACCTGTAGTCCCTATATGTTTACTGCTTTTCCTGTCACATATTTTCCATATGTAACTACCTTTTTTCATGCTTTCATTTACAGCCTCAGCTTACACTTACAGTATGTTCTGTTCTTGCTGTCATCTATTACAACAAAAGCATTATCATATGTTTCCAGTGAGAACAATGTGACACTAATTTTTTCACAGAAAAGGAAATGTTTTACAGACTGAAGTAAGATGCACCGGTTGATGTGTACTTCAAACTGCTTCAGAGTAAATTCCAGTATACAGAGGAATTTACGCTGAATAAAGTATTTTGTTCTTCCCCAAGTAACCGCTGCCTCCTCAATGACAGTGGCCATTTAATCGGAAACAACCAAAGAAAATTGCAATATTACCTCATTTTTAAAAAGGGAAAAAGGAAGACCCAAGGAACTCAAGGCCAGTCAGTCTCACCTGTGCCTGGCAAGATCATGAAGGGGATTCTCCTGGAAACTCTGCTAGGGCACATGGAAAATAAGGAGGTGACTGGTGACAGCCAGCATGGCTTCACTAAGGGCAAATTGTGCCTGACAAATCTGGTGGCCTTCTACAAAAGGGTTACAGTGCTGGTGGGTAAAGGAAGTGACTGATAATACCTACCTGGACTTTTGCAAAGCATTTGATACTGTCCCATGCAACATCCTTGTCTCTAAATTGGAGATGAGGATTTGATGGGTGGACCACTCCACGGATAAGGAGTTAGTTGGACAGTCATACCCAAAAGCTTGGGTCAATGGCTCAACATCCATAGAGACGAGTGACAAACGGCCTTCTTCGGGGATCTGTACTGGGACCAGTATAGAATAGTCATGTGTGTTACACTTTTTAGCATTTGATAGTCTGTTTGAGCTACAGAAGAATAAATAACAAAGCTGTTAAAAAATTTAAACAATGAAAAATAAGCAAGTCATCTTCTTGTCTTTTGCTTGGTATCCCTTCCCTGTTTTTGTTGATGAGCAGATAATAATCCTGACAGTAGAGCAGCATGTTCTGTGTAGATTTTCCATCTGGAGGTACACCAGTGTCTTTCAGCTAGGGTCACATTCAATATCCCTGTTGCTGACATGCATATATTTTGAATGTCTCTTCTTTATTTTAGCTTAGTTAAGGATAATATAGTTCAGTCTTGTTATGTTTACTTGAGTTTCATTTGGTTTGGTTTAATCAGGCTTGCTTTCAGTACAAGAAGAACAAACATATAGGCAATTTCAGATTAATATCTCTCAAAAGATAGTAGGATTAAGCAGAGAGTGGAAAAAGGGACTGATTAGGAAGGGAAAAAGGAAATTAAGTCTGTTTTTTAGAGCTCGGAAATGAATAAAGTAGGAACTACCAAAAGTCAAGTTTGCAGAGGAATTAAAATGAAAAGCACCGTTTCTCCAGGTATATGCATAAAATATGAAAAAAATGAAAGAAGCAGTGGGACCACTATATAATGGGAATTGGGCTGCTATTAAAGAAAATCCTTGTTTGCCTTGATTTCAATAAATATAATAATGGAGAGCACAGAACCAAAGCAAAATGTCCTGTAAGGCAGAGAGAAGAAAGGCTAAAATAGAGACATAAGACAGACACTGTAAAGGTACTTAGAAGAGACAGAGCTGGAAAGTAAAATCACAGAACAGAATTAGTTCTGTTCTAACTCAAACTAGGATATATACTTATACAGACTTTGAATAAATTCAGCCTGGAATTAGAAAATTTCTAACTGTTAGTCATGAAGGTTTTGCAACCACCTTCCAAATGAGAGTAGAGAGGCCCAAGACTAAACTGATTATGTTTTGGAACTCGATTCTTATATGGAAAGGATTATGGTATGTGTCTGACTGCTTCAGAATGCCGCTCCAGTTGCGGAGCTAGGCAGATCTTCACAAGACACATTTTGTGCCTAAGAAAATTCCATTGTTGTGACCTATTCTTTACTTCCAGCGGTTTCTACAGTTTCTCTATAACAACCTGACACAACAGGCTTGTAACATCCTTGCTCTGTCGTTATTTGTCGTTAATTGCAGATGCCATTAGGAGGTAAGCAGAAGAAACACCTCCCACCCCCCCACGTATATATATGAAACAGAAAGGCAAATATTGCTTCTGACAGTTCATTTTCAGCGTACTCAGCTGAGCAGTACTTTGAGATACAGGCTGCAGAGGCTTCTGCTGCGTTGTGGTTATTGTTCAAGGGTTCAGTACTGTATGGTTGATATTAAACAAATTTGGCTTAATGTCCTTCCCTTGTTGGAAGTGAATACAGTGATTTGCAGCATTTTGACAGTTCTTTAATAAAATGCTGCCATATTTTTTTCCTACTGATAAGTCTGCTTTCTAGACTCTCAAATTCAGTTTTGAAAAAGCTGTATTTAAACACTTTTAAAGTTCTTGACCCTTTAAACCAAGGTCTTTCAAAATTTGAGATAAATCAAAAGATAAGAGGAAAGAGCGAGCAAATTTGAGTTTTGCTGTAGAATTATTCTTTTCAGATTTCTGTGCTGTACTTATATGTGGAGTAATTTTTTAAAGGACAAACCTATACCATCTGGTAGCATAATACTTTGTTAGTGCTTCCTGTCTGTGTACAGGGTACACAGAAAAGCTTTGATTTCCACAACGTCTTTCTGAAGCAAATGAGATACACAATGCATAATTCATGATAGTGTGTCTTGGCAATGGATGGCAGTCTCGATTCTGATGTTAGAACCATTTTCCTTTTTCAAAAGATTGTGACTCTGTAAGAGTGTGATTACAGTTAAGTGCACAGATGAGTGTCAGATATAATAAGAGGCTGTATCTCTGCCTTACATCTCTGTTCTGAGCATGTTGTTTTAAGACAGCCATAAGCTGCAGGCCCACATGCAGGTAATAAAGCGTGGATGAATGCCATTGCCAGTGTTACTGGAGAAAATTTCAGTGCTGATTAATACCTTCATCAATGATATAGTAGGATCAAGGGAACCCTCAGAAGTTTGTAGGTGACACTAACCTGTGGGGTGGGTGCAGATGACACACCAGAGGGATAGGATGTCATCCAGAGGGACCTAGGTGAGCTTGAGAAGTGGGCCCATGTGAACCTCATGAGGTCAAACAATGTCAAGTGCAAGGTCCTGCACCTGGGTCAGGGCAATCCTTGGTATCATTACAGGATGGGACATGATAGAATTGAGAGCACCCCCGTGGAAACAGACTTGGGGGTACTGATGGATGAAAAGCTGAACATAAGCAAGCACTGTGTGCTTGCAGCCCAGAAGACCAATCGTATCTTGGGCTGCATCAAAACAAGTATGGCCAACAGGTTGAGAAAGGTGATTCTGTTCCACTCTGGTGAGACCTCACCTGGAGTACTATGTCCAGCTCTGGAATCCTAAGCACAAGAAGGACATGAACTACTTGGAGCAGGTTTAGAGGAGGGCCATGAAGATGACCAGGGTGCTGGAGAACCTCATGTATGAGGACAGGCTGAGAGAGATGGGGTTGTTCAGCCTAGAGGAGAGAAGGCTCTGGGGAGATCTTGTAGTGGCCTTCCAGTACTTAAAGGGGGCCTACAGGAGAGATGGAGACAGTCTTTTTAGCAGGGCCTGTTGTGACAGGACAAGGAGTAATGGTTTTAAACTAAAAGAGGGTACATTCAGACTAGATATAAGGAACAAATTTTTTACAGTGAGACTGGTGAAACAGGGGAACACGTTGCCCAGAGATGGTAGGTGCCACATCCCTGGAAACATTCAAAGTCAAGTTATATGGGGCTCTGAACAACCTGATCTAGTTAACGATGTCCCTGCTGACTGCAGGGGGTTTGGACTTAGATGACTTTTAAGGTCCCTTCCAACCCAAACTATTCCATGATTCTAAACCCAATTGAATTTGAGAGCATTTTGTTCTGATTTGAATTATTTTATCTTTATTTAAATAGCTGTAGAGGCCTTAGAAGATCACAGGTTTGTGAGTGTGAGCCATATTACTTCATAAATGGGTTATGCACCTGGTTCATGCCACTTACCCCTCTATTCCCTTTAGTCTGGGGAGCATATATGGGACTTGGAATGGTTGGAGAGATGCATTTTAGTACAAATGTGCTTTGCACTTGAGCTGCCTCTTGGCTGGCACATCAGTGGAGGGAATGATTCCTGCCAGTATGCTTTTAGGTTGATTCTGTGACTAGCTTCAGTGACTGTTGATATAACACTGAAGTGGCACTTCTGAGGGTTGTCCCATCTGTTCAAAAAGAGTGATTCCTTTCACTGTGGAGAGAAGGGAATGCTTCCCCACGCACATTTCTAGGACTTCTCAGTGCATCGCACTTGTGTTTCCTCTCTAAATTCTTTTTCATGTTCCTGTTCACTCTAGTGATGGGAACATCTCCTATAATAGTGTTCTGTTTATGCCTTCTCTTGGATTATTAATGGAGTTGTTACATAAAATAAATCCAGCCTCTGAAAAATGCAGTAGTCTAGCGGATTAGCATCCAGACTCAATATATTGCAAAGCCTTTCAATATCTTTTGTCATCAGCTACAATGACATGGTCTTCATTACTTCCTAATTGTCCATAACATTTCCCAGTATTTTTCTTATTACAGACAGCATTAAAAAGCAGCCCAATAGCTGAGATATTTCAGAATCATCAGTAATGTAACCGTCTTCTTCATGAAGGGTTGCATATTGACAATTCCATAAAACTTTTACTGAAATTAAGTGAAGTATCGCACAAGCAGCAGTGAACGTGGTTTTTTCCATGCCCCACCCCTCCCCCCCAATATGAGTAACCTTGAGGGACAGTTTCCTCAGCCTATTTAGTCTTTGGCTTCTATCACAAAATTGCTCACAAGAATGCAAATTAGCTTGCTAATAATAGTGAGGCAGGCGGCTTGCACATGAATTCATGAATACCTTTCCCACTTGTTAACAAAAACCTTTGAAGTCATCAAAGTTAGCTAATACAGGTAACCTTGTTCTTCTAGCAGTAACATTTCTGTATTATCTATCTCCCTCTTAATACTGTACTCAAATACCATTTTGTATCCTGCTTATTTTCCCTTTTTATCTGAGGAAATCTCTGTGAAAAGTCTGTTGCCTGTTTCTACAGCATCTAGATAAATGAGTCTCAGAACACTGACTGGGGTTTCTCTTCTGGTAGAATAACGTAGATTTCACAGCATGCAACATGTAAATTAATTACTTTCCTAAGATGCATCAAAGAAAAAAAAATCTTAGATTACATGGCAAATATGAAATAATAATCCCAAAAGGGACCATCTTTTTCATCCTCTTGCCCCAGCTGTTCCTGACAGAGTTATTTCAAATCCTGGTAAATACCTCCAGCGATGGAAATCTCACAGCCTCAATCTAATGTAGCACTTAACTGTCTTTACAGTTAAAGGTTTTATTAATGTTTTAAGTGGAAGAGGGAAGTTTACAGTATGTAACAAGAAGGGCTTCTTCAAGTACGTCAGTAGCAAAAGGAAGACCAGGGAAAAAGTGGGCCCGCTGCTGAATGAGATGCATGACATGGAGGGTACAGAGAAGGCAGAGTTACTGAATGCCTTCTTTGTTTCAGACTTTACTGCTAAGACCAGCCCTCAGGAATCCAAATCCCTTAAGGTAAGAGAGTCTGGAAGAAGGAAGACTCTCCATTGGTTGAGGAGGATTGCATTAGAGATCATTTGGGTAAACTAAACACTCACAAATCCATGGGATGAGCCCATGAGTGCTGAGGGAGCTGGCTGATGTTATTGCTAAAGCCACTCTCCAGTGTTTTTAATAGGTTGTGGTGAACAGGAGAGGTGCCTGACCCCACCTGGCATGCTGCATCCAGCTCTGGAGCCCACAGCTCAAGAACAACATGCATGTGTTGGTGCAGGTCCTGAGGAGGGATACAAAGATGATTAGAGGGCTGGAGCGCCTCTCCTGTGAGGACAGGCTGAGAGAGTTGGGCTCGTTCAGCCTGGAGAAGAGGAGGCTTCAGGGAGACCTTATTGCAGCCTTCCAGTATCTGAAGGGGGCCTACAAGAAAGCTGTGGAGGGACTTTTTACAAAGGTCTGTAGTGATAGGACAAGGGGTAATGGTTTTAAACTGGAAGAGGGGAGATATAGAATGGAAACAAGAAGGAAATTCTCCACTGTGAGGGTGGTGAGACCCTGGACCAGGTTGCCCAGGGAAGTTGTGGAGTCTCCTTCTCTAGAGACTCTCAAAAACCCACCCGGATGTGATCTTGTGCAGCCTGTCCTCAGTGACCCTGCTTTGGCAAGGGGTTGGTCTATATGGTCACTGGATGTGTTAAATCCAGGTTGGATAGGGCCTTGAGCGATTTGGTCTAGTGGGAGGTGTCCCTGCAGGGGGGTTGGAACTAGATTATCTTTAAGGTCTCTTACAACCCAAACCATTCTAAGATTCTACGACTGGAGGAAATACAGAAGACTGTGCTGTCATTGAGCAAGACCTGTACAGACTGGAGAGTTGGGCAGAGGGGAATTTAAGGAAGTTCAACATGGGCAAGTGTAGTGTCCTGGACCTGGGGAGGAATAACCCCATGCACCAGTAGAGGTTAGGGGATGACCTGCTGGAAATCAGCTCTACAGAGAAGAACCTGGGAAGCAAGTTAACTGTGATACAGCAATGTGCTCTTGTGGCCAAGATGGCCAGTAGTATCCCAGGATGCATTAGGAAGAGTGCAACCATGATGTTGAGGGAAGTTCTCCATCCCCTCTGTTCTGCTCTAGTGAGGCCACATCTGGAGTACTGTGTCAAGTTCTGGGCTTCTCAGCTGAAGGGAGACAGGGAACTATTGGAGAGAGTCCAGAAAAGGACTGTAAAGATGATTAGGGGACTGGAACATCTCTTTTACAAGGAAAGGCTGAGAGACCTGGGTCTGTTTAGCCTAGAGAAGAAAAGATCGAAAGGGAATCTTACCAATGCTTATAAGTATCTAAAGGGCAAGCATCAAGAGGATGGGGCCAGATTATTTTCAGTGGTGTCCAGCAACAAAACAAGAGGTAATGGGCACAAACTGGAACACAGGAGGTTCAATCTGATCATGAGGAGAAGCTTCTTTACTGTGAGGGTGACAAATACTGGAACAAGCTGCCCAGAGAGGTTGTGGAGTCTCCTTCTCTAGAGACTTTCAAGACCTGCCTGGACATGATCTTGTGCAGCCTGTCCTAGGTGACCCTGCTTTGGCAAGAGGTTGATCTATATGATATCTACAGGTCCCTTCCAACCCCTACCGTTCTGTGTTTCTGTGAAAGGGATATTCCATACCATAAAATGTCATGCTTAGTATATAAACTGGGGGCAGTTGGGAGGGTGGGGCTAATGACTGCTGCGGCATTGGTCAGCAGGTGCTGAGCAGTTGCATTGTGCAGCACTTGTTTTTCTTGGGTTTTATTTCTCCCTCTTTTTGATACCTTGTTGTATTTTATTTCAGTTATTAAACTGTTACTCTTTTTTTTCTGATTGTCACCCCCGTCCCACTGCTGGGTGGGAGAGAGCGAGTGGCTGCGTGGTGCTTAGTTGCCAGATAGGTTAAACCATGACAAATGTCTAATCAAACTTAAAGCTTCTATTCAAGCCTCTTGCTTCATGTTCTATCCCCAGTGGACATTAAGAACAAGTTATTGATTCCTTGTGTACAGCATCAATGTAAATGTACAAGGCAGTGTATCTTGTTCTTATTGTGAGTCATCCAAAGTGCCCTTTCTTTTCATATCTGTAATAAGGTTCTTTTCCATCAAATGTTTATACATTTTGGACTCCTCAATTCTCCATATATGGCATTTCTACATTTGACCACTGACTTAAATTCTTATTCCTAAATTCTTAGTTTTTAGTATGAATTTCTAAATCCTGAATGTGTAAACAATGGTTAGTTATGCTTAAATGCCCTTGCTTCTTTCACCTTTCAAGTTATGGTTGCTTTAAATGAGATAAAATTATCTAGTTGTATAATTCTATAAGTACAGTACCTTGAAATTCCTTGTATTAGAAAACTGATCCATTAGCAATAAATGTGTACATCCCATCCCATTGGTAGATTTATCTTTGACTGAGATCAGAAGCTTCAATAGAATTTTACAAAAAAACCTCATTTTTTTTTAACTTCAGTTAATGTAAGTCAGTCATTATAACTTGAAGTGAGTACTTGTCAATAAATATAAATTCAGTGCAGTGCACTATTAAACATTAATCTCTGTAAAGAGTTGCATAATTTATATAATTGCATAAAATACATACATGCCATTTACATTAACTTTCCTTGTCCATTGTCCAGGGTAACATCAACTAAACTCAGGGTATCAGGCACTAAACTCACTTAAAAATACATACTTGTTTACTGGACCATTAATAGATCTTACATCCTGCAAAATCTATACATTTGAATTATTTTTCTTGCTTGGGACATTAGTGAGGTACACAGAATAAGTAGATCAATCTGACTATTTTGTTATGTAAAGAGCAGGCCCAGTTATTTTACTCAAAAATTAGAAAACTCTACATTAAACCAATATTTACTAATGGTAATTGGGATGTTACTTGGTATTCATAAGAGCACATTTGGATGCTGAGTCCTTTTGTAGGCTTCCAACATAGGGTCAACCCTGACAGACTGGAGTGACTTCAGCAGGGGGCCCCCATGCTGGCCATGGTCTGGTGCACTTGTCTCCTGAGGAGAGACTGAGGGATCCAGGGCTTGTTCAGCCTGGAGGGATGGCTTCAGGGTGACCTGGTAACAGCAACCCTCAACACCTCTGATGGGATTACTGAGAACATGGAGCTGAGGTCTTCACAACACTGCCTGGTGGGAGGACATAAGGTGAAAAAAAAAGGAGTGGGACAGTCTGGCTGTAAGAGTAGGGGGAAATCACCCTGAGGACACACCAGCAGTGGGGCACCTTTTCAGAGATGTTGTTCAGTCCCAGCCTTGGAGTTTTTCAAGACACAACTTGATAAATCCCTTCGCAACCTGATCTGGCTGCATATCTGACCCTGCTCTGACACACTTGAGACTGAATCATTCTGTGAATGCAAACTATGGAAAATTTAGTTACTCTATTTTTTTAACTTTTTGGAAAATACTATGAAAATGCAGTTGTTCTGTTGCTTCTATGCTTGTTTTATGCATTTACTTCAGGTTAAGTTTAAATGTTCCTTATTATTGGATTTTTAAATTTGCAATTAAGTTCACAGCCTTCTTTACAGGTTAGTCAGATTCATGGAACAGGTTAAGGAGTTTATTTTGGTATTTCAGTACCTTTGCCTGCAGTGGTGGAAGATGAATTGTTAAGGTCATTGTAAACAATTGTATTTTTTCTATCTATCCCACTGATTTTTTGTGTGTCTCTGAAAAACTCACTTGAATGGGACTTTTAACAACTGGGTATCAGTCATTTCTGAATACTTAAATTGACTGATTTGCAGAAGCCCTGACACATAAAACCTGAAATTAACCAGAGCTGTGTTTTAAAGCTTTGAGGATATTACGAGAAGTGTTCTGATAAAGATCCTACAGTTGATAATTCCTGACAATCTTGTCCTTATTAACACAGTTTGAAATTCAGTGTCCATGTCACCTTACAGAAATGTAGATATCAGTGTTCCATTATCTCATGAAACTTTGAAGAAATAGTAAGAAAAAGACATAGGGAGTAAGTACCACATACATTGGATGAGACAGGGACTTTATGGAAAACAGCTTTTATGTGATAATGTCATAGTGAGTGCAAAGTGAAAATAATAAACAATTCAGCTCTTAATATTTCTTAATTTTGCATCCTTAATATTATTTTTAAGTAAGCTAGGGTCATTTCTTATGTTTAAAAGAAATTATTTGAGGCTGCATTATACAATTTTGATTTAAAAATCAATTCTGTGAGGAAATAATGGGAAAACCTAATGCCAGTTTAGGAAACTGGTATCTGGATGGTGCAAGAGAGTCTTGCTTCATTATCTGAGCATTGAAGTAAAGCTTCTTAACAATCACATCCAAAACTTCTTTTTCCTTTACTTTCCATTTTGGTTTCTTTCACATAAGGGGAGATTCAGGTGCTCACACCTCATTCATATCCGCATCACTACTTCACAAGTCAATTCACTGTGTTATCTTTCACTTCAATGCACATCTCATATATTTCTCCGGCAGAATACATATCTCTCTCTCAAGCAGAGCATATCAAAGAAGACACAAACACAAACAACAGAGACCTTCACTAGCCACACAGCACAGGTCATTATTACTGCTGCTTTGCTATCATCTTGGTTTTCTCTCTGTCTTATCTCCTCTTGAGTGGAGAGAGCACATCTGGCTATAAAAACAGAAGTTTTTATTTACTGAGAAAAACATTTCTATATTAGAAATTTTTGCAACTTTTTTTCCCCATTGTGTTCAGCCAACTACCATCTGTTCAGCGGTGGTGAAAGGCATGCATGACACAATATTGTGGAGGCTAAAAAAATTTCTGAGATTTTTTTCTAGAAATGATAAGCTAAAGAAGAGATACTAAAGTGCATGCATATAATCTTCTACCCCTCCGTTCTTTCATATCTAACTCAACATTTTCGAAATTGTTAGTATAATTGAGCTATTCCTTCTTGCTTCATGCTTCTGGTCATCCTAGTTTCATTATTGGAAATGAAGACTTTTAAATTCTGCAGCAAAGTAACAGCATATTTGTAAGTATTTATTTAAGTGAACAGAAACCAAACCAGTGTCTCAGCCTAGAAATGAATATTAATTAGAATTAATACACAAATGTATATTAAGACTGTGTTACTAGATATGCATAGTGATACTGGAATTTCAAAGGAGTGTTGCCACCTAAGGCAGCAGTCAAAATTTGTTTTCTATGAGAAACTTGCTTTCTCTACATGTAAAAATCTGTTTCTAGCTATAAACCAACCAGAAACAGTAAGCATTTAGTCAATTTACATTATGTCACCTTCCTCCTTTTCTTTCTGACAGTTTAATGTAATCTGCTTTTCAGTTTCATGTGGAAAAGAGTGCCATACAAATATGTATCACTCTGTGACAGGTTTCACTGGAATGTTTACCCAGCAGTAATATTCTCTCCAAAGTGGTATGTTAATTTAACCTCTTTCCATTACTGAATTCACCAATTACCTAGGAAGTAATTCAAGGCTAACATAAGGTATTAGCTCTAATGTTGTTAATTTGAGTTTATGTAGATATAAGTCAGGGACCTGACCCTACATCAATATTGAGAATATATCGTAAAAGTCAGACAAATTGCAGCTTGTTAGTTTTTCCAGGCAAAGAATTTATCCCTTCTCAGTAGTTTCTTGTGAAGAACCACTCCCAAGGAGTATGAGTAGAGGTGGAATTGCTAGCCTTGTTCCTTCCAGTGCTGGCCTGAAGTAAAGGCTGATGCGTGATGTGGAAATGTCACCGTTTAGGGTCAGGGTGGCCCCTTAGACCTGTAACAGACACTCTCTGTTAACCCCCCTCCCTCCCCAAAGGGGAATTAGAAAAGGAAACTAGAACAATTGTGAACCATCACCAGGAGAAAGCAAAACAAAGCAAGGACACCACCCCACCCCCCCCCCGCATAGTATGTCAGTCCCCAAGGAAGAGATGATCTCTCTTTAAGACACATGCTTCTCCCAGGTTGCTTTCCAGAAGAGTCAATAGAAGATGTCAGCTCATTCTGTGACATTCTTCTAATGCTATACCCATAAAGCTATTCAATAATTGGCAGTATACAGCTGATAGTAATTAATTACAGAGACAGTGGAAGAGGAAGATGTAAAACAGATTACAATATAATCTTAAATGGTTTTGTTAAAGAGTTTTTTTAATAGGTGAATTTTTAAAAAATATTTCAACATATTTAACACTGTAGGACAGTGTTCCTGTAAAGACAGAGGGCAGAGGACTTTATTTGCTTGTGATAGATTTATACTGTCCTTCACAACTTCTCAGTTGTCTGCATGACATCACTGAGATGTATCCCATCCAATCAAGATTCAATTACACAGTTCCCTTCTTTATTTCTGAAACATACTACAAACCGGTAAAAACCACTGATACCTTCTTATCTGGATTCTTCATCATCTCACTCTCATTAATTAACACTCTTTTATGATAAAACATATTAGTTCTAAGAATGGAATATTCCATAATCTCAAGGGGAAAAAAAATCTATTTTATTGTTTCATAACTTTTCTATTTTCTTTGAAATTTTACTTGAAATTATTTTCATTCACCTAGACTTTCTTATCTTTATGTGCTCTTATTTCTGTTTGACTAGTAATTATTTTTAATTTTTTATAACTTTGTGTAAGTATTATAATCTATGTTGAAGTCTTAATCACACTGAAGAGAAACCACTATTATGATCAGTCAGGCTAATAATGTGCATAAGAGGTTCACAGTTTGTTCTTATAGGAACAACCTTTTATTTTATTTACTCATGTTAAACATGAATATATGTATATATTTATCAATTAGGGAATCAGACCTCATTGTGATGAGACTATCTAAAAGATGGGCTAATTTTAAACCTTAAAAATGACATTTATTAATTTCTTTCATTAACAGCAGACTTGCTAATGGTTAATTCATACTGAAAAGAGAATAGAATAGGATAGATTGGAATGGAATTAGAATAGAATAGAATAGAATAGAATAGAATAGAATAGAATAGAATAGAATAGAATAGAATAGAATAGAATAG
>JAAGNO010018054.1:0-39110 GCA_033439905.1 Ceryle rudis
TGCCCAGGGAGGTGGTGGAGTCACCATCCCTGGAGGTATTCAAAAAACCTGTAGATAGGGCACTTCAGGACATGCTCTAGGGGGATGGTGAGGTGGGATTTTTGTCGTTGTTTGAGTTATTTGGGGCTTTTTTTGTGTGGTTTTGTTTGTTTTTTCTGTTTGTTTTGGGCATTTGTGTTTGTTTCTTTGTTTGGTTTGATTTTGGTGGTTGGTTTTTTTGGTTGTTTTTTTGTTGTTGACAGTTGGACACTGTGATCTAAGCGGTCTTTTCCAGCCATGACAATCCTGTGATTCTGTGATATACCTCTCTTAGTAATGAAGGGAAACCTTGTAAATAGGGTAAACAACACATTACCACTACCTTTCTTAGAAGCAGGATAAAATTTAAATAAGAATGAACAGAAAAACTTGGTAGGTTGCTTTCTACTAAGACCACAACCAGTTGCACTCCTTTTTGTCTCTTACGAATGGACCGTTATTACAGCATGGATTATGGCTGTGCCATAGGATGCTTAGCCATAATATATCCCACTGCTCCTTCCTCAAACAGATACTGCTCCACTTCAGTGGCAGAGATCCAGATGAATATGGCCAGCTTGAATGTATATTTACCAAATTATTGCCAGATCCCCCAGATTTTCCAACAGAAATCTATACAGGCAAAACACAGTAACTCCTTTTCACGGCTTCTCTGGCATAGCTGAAGACTGGAAAAGCAGAGGAGAAGTAGCAAAGGATTTTATGATCTTTTTGTTTGAAAATGTCCCCTCCTCAGAATGTATTTGCCAGTTTTGACAACGATAGGATTGATAACTGCCAGTAAGAGGGGTGCTGTAACTGGCAGCTGTGAGGCTTACGGCCTTCTCTTGGCCTCTCTGTTTGTTCTCTTTAGAGATCTGTAATCTTCTTCCGTTTTTAGGAGGGAAAGCATTCAGTGGGCCCAAGGCAGAGGGACCCTCTCTCATGCTTGAGCTGGAGTCAGAGCCTATGCTCCTGTGTCAGTGAGCCCTTTAAGTGCCTCTTACCGAAAAAAAAAATAAAATGGTGGGGTACTGCATCTCCAGCGGCCACATGGCTGAGGCAATCTGTACAGCCTTCAAGAAAGAGATCATTGGAAATACAACAGCCACCTCAGCAAACAGCCCTGAATTGCAAAAACAAGGGGTCTCTCAAGAGCATCCTTTCTGCAACTGGTCAGAAACAGGAGCTGGAACAGCTGTGGCAGCTCCTTGCTGTGCACATGGATATTGGCGAGGCTAAGGGAGCTGCAGGGAACCTGTTAGCACGGTGCCCAATGGCATGTGCCTCCATACACCACAGGCACGTTCAAATTAGGACAGCACAGAAGAGAAGCAAATGTGATGTCAAACAACAGCTAAAGCCCGACAGCCCATTTCTGCCAGGAGCCGAGAGCAAAGGTGCAAGCTGAGTCCAGTAATTTAATGCCCAAAGAGTTCATCTGATTTTTCAACCCATTCTGAAGACCTAAATCTGTCTTCAGCACCACCCCTGGCATGAAGCTCTCTTTTCCCAAGAAGTTGTGTTGTTTCAACTAGTAAAAGTGCTCTCTAGTGTTTGACAAATTACTTCTGGCACACGTGTCATCAAACTCCAGGCCAAGAACTAATTGGATGGGGCAGTCAAAAGCACAGTTCACAAAAACTTCTACTGTTGCATTATAGTCATTTTGATTCACAGTTGCTTAAACTGTCTCACAAAGGACAGCAAAAAGCTTTTAGAAGTGAAAAATTCCTGACATAGCTAACAGATACAAAGCAAAGTGATGAAAACTAATGGCAACGCAGGAGAAAATGGCAACAGTATTAAGTTGAATAAGATATTTACTTTGCAAAAAACAGCAGCCCTGTGCAACACATTTTCACTCTCGTCTGCCTTAAGACCAGGCAATATAGAGCCTAATTAAAGGCATCACCAAGGCATCCAGGCCATGAAGTTCTCGTGTGCCGCTTCTATGCATTCAGTGAAAATGCTAAGTCAGAAAATGCCTTGCCTGACTTTAGCGGTGCTGCTTTTAATTGTAGATTTCTGCACAGACTTCCTGTGCTTTGTGCATGTGCAGAGGCTTTCTGGCTGTACAGTGAAGTGCAAACTGATGAACATGTCTCCTAGCAACATTAGTCCCATTTTATACTTCCCAGGGAAAGAAATGTTGATCATTCTTTTACCTTCTATGATCATTTGTGTTTAAGGGGATGAAGATAAGGAACAGAGCAGCAGTGCACCCTAAAACTAAAAAGAGTATGGAAGTTGAGGAATCCATGCAGTCTTTTTAAAAGATGATTTCTAACTAAAGCCTTTCTCTCGGTGTTCACGCTTCCTTCCTGCAGTAACATCCCTCCCTTGCAGGAGAACAGCAGCTGTAAAAAGGACACTGTGTGTGCTGCCACCCTTGATAAGGAGAGCTGGCATTGAATGCCAGACTAAAATTGGCTCCATGCTGGTACAGACACATCCTCCAGCAGAAACACAGCACATGTTCCTGGGCTAGCTGGAAGCAAGGGCAGCAGATGGGCCTGGGCATCACAGAATCCTGGAATCGTTGAGGTTGGAAGACGCCTTTAAGATCATGAAGTTCAACCATTCACCCAGCATTACCAGATCACCACTAAACCACGTCTCTCAGCACCACATCTCCACAGTTTTTAAATCCCTCCAGGGATGGGAACCCCACCACTGCCCTGGGCAGCCTGGGACACACCTTGGTAACCTTTTTGAGAAAGAATGTTTCCTCATGTCCAACCTAAACCTCCCCTGGTGCGACTTGAAGCCATTTCTTCTTGTCCTACCACTCGTCAAGGATGAGAGAAATGCTTCTTACTGAAGGCAAGCTGAATGGATTAAGCTTTTAAATTTTAGAAATATGAAAATGATGCCCATAAAGATACTGCTGCCCTTCTCTTGAGCACCAGCAGAAAACAAGACCTTTTCAGTTCCACTTTGAAGGAGAGGAGAAATCACCTGAAAATGAAAAAAAAATCTCCCTATGAATGTAGTTTGTTTCAAAATCTTTTATACCAAAATCTTATGACACATGTGCACACACTCACGAGTACCAGGGTAAGGAGCTGTCAACATCAGGTCAACATCCCCTCTGGCTCATACCTCTTCCTTTAAGACACGGGAAAGCCTCCTTCACTCCAAGAAACAACACTCGTGAGAGATGCTGCTGTGAGCCCTCCTGACTTAAGATACAGTTTGTGATAGGGATCATCTTGAAGTCTCTGTGTGTCTGGATTCTGTAAGAACTCCAACTTCCTCCTTTTCCTAGATAGATTTCTCAACTTTGTGCCTTTGGAGGAAAAAGTACAAACAGAGGAACGCTGGAGTAGCCAGAGCAGGTCACACCACAACTCAGCCTGGTTATAAGGCTTGTGCCTCAGAGCAGACTGAGCATAAAAAGGTGGTAAACATTCAGCAGTAACTCCTTGTTACACTCTTTCTGCCTCTAGCTCTTTATGGCTCAAGAATTTCCTAAGGGAAAATCAGCATCTTTAGGTTAAATAAGAAATGATCCATAGAAGGGCAGAAACCAGAAGGCATCAACAGCTCTTTCTTTCAAACAAATATGAGCAGGACCTGCCCAAGCTGGGTTTAGATCCCTCAGGTATTTGAGTGACAGTCAGGTGGGAAGGGAAAAACCGTAGCCGAGGCCTTGTTTCAGTGAATGAGGTCCCCACTAGCATGACAAACAGCATGATGCGAAGAGCGGATGCGACACGGACATAAGTGGAAAGCTCCACCACTACTGTTTATTCCTCGTAACACAGACAAACACTCTTCTGCCTGCGATTATCTTAGCCTAGGATGCTGGAAAGAGTAATATACAGCTCTTCCACAGACTCTACAAATGTCTCAGATTAAAGCTCTGTATTTTGCATTATACAAACAGATACTGATATCAAAGGGGAAAGAAATATTAAAACTTTCTAGTGAGATTTATTATTCATTTCTAACAGACAACAGGAAAAAAAACCCCACTACTTCAAAATGATGAAGAGAAGCGAATGTTTCTTCAATGACTGCATTAAATGCCAGTCCTTATATAAGATGAAAATTAACTGCCAGGATCAAATAGCTTTTAGGTACCTAATTTTTAAACTCAGTGCTCTGCAGGACATCTGTGAATTATTACAGAAACCTGACAAAAGGCCCTCAGGTGAAGGTACCTCCCCTGATAAAGCTCTGGTTAAGGCCAGGACACCTTTCCAACAGCTTTTGGGTGACCCTGAGCCTTGTGTTGGGGTGTTGGCAAAAAGACAGTGTCTGGTACAGAGGGCTGCTGCTCCTTGAGGTGTGGGATGCCTCAGTGTCTCACAGCAATCTCAAACCACCGCAAGACTGGACAAAGGGTAGGCAAAAATAAAACTTCTTTGTAACATCTGAATAAACAGGCAAGATAATTACAGTTAGTTAAAAGAAAACCAAAATTAAATAAAGCCCAGGTTTGAATCTATCTGAACTCACAGCATGTTTTTCCTCTGTGACTGGGCTGCAGCAACCACACAACTACCCCAGTCCTGTGGCCAGCTACCTAGATTTTACATAACCTTGTCTAGAGCTTTGCCCTTTTACAAGGTAACACCAGAGACTCCCATGATCAAACAAACCTTTCACGCCTTTCTCTCCTCCCTGCATTACTTGATCCTTAAGTTAATTACATTCATTTTAACACTACCCCACTCCTGCTCATTCTGGCAGCAGTAGTATCTTGTAGACATGGTGGGGCAACACCATAACCTGACTGATGGTAAAGGAGAAGGGATTAAGAAAGGTGTAACTCAAAGAAACCACCAGCCAGTGGTGCCCCACTGGGCAATACCTAAGTCTCAGAATAGCAGGTTTTTTCAAAGAACTGAAAAAATATTTGATACCCATCCTGTTAAAAGGATGTTAAAAGGAGGGCTCAATGCTCCTGTCCATCAAAGAGCAGCTATAAGTCTCAGCTGCAATGAGCTATGACAGCAAACAGCCACATGTTAAATAAACTCTGTGGGAAGGAGAAGGAACAAGAGACTCCTAATTTGAGGAGGGCTGAGTGGTACCATGGAAACAGTGTTTATCAATGCAAACTTAGATACACACAAGAAAAATATGAGTACAGTAGCTGCTGGCTTGCTTTGGTCACTAAAGTAAAAGATGGTACTAACAGCCAAGCTTCAAGAGTACCAGAAAATACTGATGGAAAACCTCAGCATTTACAGGAAAATTCAGTTGTTTCAGACATGGTGCTCCCGACCCTCTTTGAAAATTCGTTTTGATGTCAGAAATTGAGCTATTTCAGCATCAACAGCGAAATAAAGGTGGCAAAATGAAAAAACCCAATGGTAGTGTGACTGGGCTCCAGACCACCTCTGTAGCACATCCTTAGCAGCATATGTTTGTTGCACCCAGGCATGGCTGAATCAAAGCAAAAAAACTCTGCTATATCCTTTCAGTGTGGAAAGTAATAATAATATTGTTATATTTATTTCAGGGATTTCATCCTATAAATTTCATCCACCAGGGCTGGGCCAGCCCAGAACGTCCCAGTTTGTCTTCTCTGAAGGCACAAATAACTAGGTGTTTTGCTGGCATGCTCTTCTGGGCACAAATAGCTTACTCACATTTTTCTAACAAAGGGGGAGGGGTTGGGTTGGTTTTTTCCCCCCAGTACTATTTGCTTTAAGTCATCTCTGTCACACAGAATGTTTCTGTCAGGCAGGTTTCTTTAAAAAAAAAAAAAATTACCCAGAGGAAACATTCTGGCAATTAAAAAAACAAACAAACACAAAACAAACAAAACAAAAAAACCCAAACAAATAAAAAATCCCAACCCTAACAACCCAAACAAACCAACCAACCAAACACTGATTTAATCAGGGCTTTAATAATGCCCCAGTGATTCGTGCCTGAAATTAATTGCTGGGTTTGGTACCAGCCTTCCCCCAGCCACATTTGCTCCCGTCACCATCTGACCTTCACTCTGATGGACCATTTCTCCCCTTCCTTTCTCAACAGCCAATTCTATCCCCTCCAAACCTCTCAGTACATCATTACCTCCACCATGATACTGTCAGTCAAATCTATGTCATTTTATAACATTATTCTATTTGTGAGCAGAAAATGGACACAACTCCTCATGCCCCCTTCCCCACCGCGTTTCCTCACAGACAGCACTATTTATGAGCCCAGCAGCCAGGCCTGCACCTCCTGGGTGCTGCTGAGATGTGCTCCATTCTCTTTTGCAACTTCCATGTATCAGCAGACCCTTTTACCAGGCTGACTGACAGCACATTTACATTTAGAATGTGATTCAATTTTGCATGCAAAAAAAAATATAATAAAGTGTGCAACTTAATGCTCACTGTGAATTTCAAGTGGTTGCTTGTGTCAGCCACAAACTGAAGTATTTAAATTAAATGCAGTATTTCCCTACATAATGCTATCCATATGCTAATGGAAAGAGATTATGTCTTGTATAAGATTTATCAAAGTAAACTCAATTCATTTCAGGAAGCTTCTCAGTGTTGCCTACCCAAAGTCATACATTCTGCCGAATCTGCACTGTATCACGTAAAAGCTCCTAGGTACTGAACATACTTGCGGCACTTACCAAAAATGATAACTCCTTTGAATCTTACTGATTCAAACCGACTTATAATTCCAGCTTGATGTTCAAATAAAACATTTGGAAACAATAAAGTTCCCTGATGCCATTTTAATTATCCCATTTCTAATTCTGTGCTCAGATGAGACACTCTGTAACAATAAAATGTCTTCAAAATTGATATAAAACACAGTTAGGGTCAATCTACAAGGGCAATAAGAGTAGATAAAAAACAAATTTATATTTCACATCTTGTAACAATGGCAAAATATTCTGAGAACGCTGACACAGACGTCAACGCTGATCAAAAATATAGTACAAGGCACACGGAGCCAAGTTGTTCTATGGCTACTTCTGCTGAAGTATATGCCACATCATATGTGCATTCAAGGGCTAAAATACATTCTACGTATCATAAACATTCGCATTTGTATCTGCTGCAGATTTACCAGGGAAGAATACAGGTGAGCAGGTGAACTGCAGCCACTCTCTCAAGCATCCCTCTGGCGACACTACGTTGTTCCCCTCCCTCTTAGTCACAACATAGCTAACTGAAAATAAGGCAGAATGTCACCATTACACCTTCAAATCAGAATGTTAACGTTCTAGATTTAAACACATTTCTTGAGAGGAGAGACCACAAGGCAATGCTTATCTGCATATCTTTAACCAGACAGGGGAATTCCCCTTCTGACTGAACATCCACCAAAGCTTTACCCTACCTGGTCATCCTATACCACCACTTCTAGACTTTTGGTGGCATTTCCTCCACCACACAGGCAAATAACTAAGTCTTACTTTTAAGCAGTTAAAACCTATTTTAGTTTTAACCTATTAATTAAAGAACACCACTGTCAATAAAATCCATTTCTATTTGTAGTTTAGCCTTTTTTTAAAGAAAGATGGTGTTTTTTTAGTTTGAGTCATATGAGGGAGTGAGAACAAAAAGATTCAGGAAAATCAGAGTAATGCAATGCCAGGCTTGTACCAGCTTCATGACTGTGCGTTCCCAAAGGACATTCACACCCCAATGTCTACATCACTGTGGTTATGATCTCTGTGACACTCCTCTAGTAAACGCACTCAACTCCACCTCTCTGGGCTTAGACAGAAAAATCATTTATCTTCAACAAGTTACAGAGCCTTATAAAGTCAGATTGGGCCTAAGGCTTAGTTTCAGGTAAGGGCACTTGAACTCAGGCATCCAGTGCACACTGTGTCTTTACAGTCACAATGTGATCTTCCAGCCAATGCAGTCACCGGTGCCCAGAGACCATCTAAATATGACAGGCCAGTTGAGGTGGCATCCAGCTGCCCCTATGTGGATACCCAGCACCAATCTAGAAGCCTGAGGTTAGCCCCTGGGACTCCAGCTAGAGGTCCAAAGAGACACAGCTTCTCCCCCAATCCCCTCACACCTACCAGCCATGTGCAGATACTGCAGATTCAGCGGAGCGTCCCAAACAGCACCAGACAGCTGTGTTGACGCAACCAAACTCAACCCCTTCGGCACCTATTTTGGGATGAGCCCACCTGCTTTGCAGGTCTGTTCTCTCCAGTGGGAGCTGAGACACTTGACTCTCAAATAGACAGTGTGAAATCTGGGGTGTTCTCTGAGGTGTCTCCCTTGGGGTCATCACAGAGAGAGGTCCTGACATGTCCCTGAGAAGCAGAACTGAGTGAACAAGACCCAGAACTTTTCTGTGTAGACAGGCTGCCAGATGAACTGCCTAAAAAACAGAATAATATTTTTTCTTGAAGTTCAAAATGTGTTTTTCTCAGTCTCATTCTCTGAACAGGTTGAAACAGATGACAATATCCCCCTCGGCTACTACCCTCAAAAAATGAGATCACCCTTAGAGACATGGCATTGCCATTTTCAGAACAAGTTCTGATTAAAGGGTGAGAGTGTGATCCACAGAAGGAAACAGATTTTCTAGCACACAGCCGTAGGCAACTACAACTATTTGAGGCTCCATTTACAGCAGAATGGAGAGTGCAACTTTTGTACGCTGTTAGTATATCCACTAGTGATCATTAAAACTGATTAATGCTCCTCATTCAACAGCAAAAGAAAACACAGTTCTGCAAGGCTGTCACATCCAAGAGGAAGATACATTTCACAAAATATCTGGTGCCCAGCACTGCAAAACATTTTGCAACACCTCATGCAAAGGGCAGAGAATCTCCTACAGAAGCATTTTGTATACTGAAAGCTGGATAATGAGACCACTACATACTTGTAAATTAATTTTTTAATAGGTAGCTCATTACCAAAATGCTGCACAGCTAGATTTTGCTTTCCAGTCCAATACAGATCAATTCCTACTGTTCCTTTTACCTGAAATTTCTCCCTCCACCTTATATAGAAAATAAAGCAAAATGTTCTCTTTGTTCTTGCTTATTCATCCTACAGAGCAGTGCAAGGCACCTATTTCCAGTCCCAGGTTTTATTCTCTGGTGTCAGGCAATTTAGTACTTCATATCAATTACTGATAGAATTATACTCGAGCATGTTGAAAACATGTAATTTCCTTCCCATACTAGTCCAGTGGGAAGGAAATCCTGCACCTGATTCACATGTGTATGTGTGAACCCAAGCTCTCCCAGCATCCTGGAAATCCAAATGACAGTTACAAGTACTGGCTTTTACATTTGCATTCCTGTCATAGTTAAAAAGGCAGAACTTGCTGAGTCCCATTGCATACCTGCCTTGAGAAAACCAGGCAAACTGTTTCCGCCTGAAATTCTTCCCGATAGCACAGCAGGTTAGAAAATCATATCTAGACACTTTCTGCACCTGAACTAACCCTTTACTAAAGTACAGTTTTGAGTCTTCTCGAGAGACTCACAAGACATATTCTACAGAATTAAAGCTCAATTTCCTATACGATATGCTGAAGAAAAACAGTTCCCAGACAGTTTTCCAAACAGAAAAGAGGCCACGCCATTTCTTCTTTGGATTTATAACACTTGCAGTATTTGCTGTGCAGAGGAACATAGCACATGCAGCATTTCTAGCACTAACATTGAACAAAATTACCAAAATGCACATGCCCTGGAGTCCTGCTTGTAGGCTTCCCATCATTCCCAGCTCTGGTGCAGGTTATATGTAGTACTGAGATATTGTCATAGAGATACAATGTGTGTGTGTGAAAGTTTACACATCCCCACGCAGTGTTTATAGGGAACAGTCACTGCCTTTCTAGGTGCTATGGTAGGTCCATAAAATCACTGCAGCAGACCAGGCATTAAAAAAGTTTGTAACTTTCCTTTCCAGAGGACTGCTCTGGAAAGCAAAGTTACAAACTTTTGCCTTTAACCTCAAGTAGTGGGGACACAGAGATGTAAATCCCACAGTGGATTTATGTCCATAAGACTATTTTCAATACATATTTTTATACCCTTACAGTGTGATTTCCTCAGTTCTTACAGAATGCTTGATATGGACACCCAGGCTGTCTACCCACAAGAAAAAACCCTTCCTGTAGGTTGATAGGAAATAAGGGTTTGAGCATGTCTAGTTATTGCTTGTTTCTCGATGCTCAGAGGCTCTTCTGGATAACATGTTTGAAAGTGCCAAAAGAAGCTACTCATATGCTTGAATTTCTGCCCAGGAATCAAGGCTTTGCCATGTCAGCTACAGGAAGAACAGTTACAAAGACAAAGGTAAAAAAAAAAAAATCCTAAGGAAAACCAAGGAGCAAACTACTATCATTGGAATCTTTTGCTGAGATGCACAAATGTATAGTCAGTCGTGTGTGTCCCCCACTCAGCACCCCTTCACGCTGGGCCCAGAGCATCCTGAAAGGCGCACGGTCACAGCCTGCTGGTTTCTGTCCTTCACAGAGGTAATTCTGCTGCATTTCCCTCAGTCCTGAGCAGGGAAGCACCCTCTGTCCCCACTCCTTCCCCGCTACACCTTGTGTTTCAGTCAATTATAGGTCTGCCTAGGTAATAAACCTGGTGCACTTTGCACTCTCTCTGCCGCAGTTCACCACTGAAATACCAATATTTGTGTTGTCCCTTCAATTTAGCAGTATATCTCGGCTGCTTTAATAGGAACTATCAAGCATCACAGCTCAAGCATGGAAACTCAGCATTGCTTAATTTGAAGTCAGCAGTTCCCAAGCCCTCTAGCTCAGCAGTTATTTGGGGGCTTCATTTTTAAAAAATGTGTGTTTTGACAAAACCTGTCAAAGAACAGTACACAAGCTTTATGGGTAATCTTATTCTGCCCACAGTAGATATAGCTTATGACTACATGTCCAATACCATCATACTGAGACAGCATAGGCTGAAGTCACTGCTGGAGAACTGAGCATGTGCAGATGCCCAGCTGCTTCAGTGAGCAGGATCAGCATTGAAATAAATGTGTGGAATGGCCAAATTTTCATCCTTCTGAATGAATTTTTCATCAATCTGAATAAACCTCAAGATTTATTCAGAATTACTGTATATATATAAATATATGCATATAAATGCTGAAGAGCTAGCAGCCAGAGAACATAAGCGATTTATTGGAAGGGCATGATGCATATTTGGCAGCTTCACTACTTTTCAATATATTTAAGGAATTATCAGTTACTCCCACATGACCTTGAGTCCGAGAGAAACACTGCAGTGCTGAAGACCGTATATGGGGCAGTTTGGACAGATTTATTCTTTCAAACATGGCTAAAGAAAACAGCAGGCCATGAAGTGTTCTAGGAACTGAGAAAGGTTGTGAAATTCCCTATTAGCAGCAACCAGACCATGCAGCCATCTGCTGGGAACAGCAGTCAAACTGCCAACTTGGATGTATCCCAAGTTCCATTAGGAGCAAGTAGCAGTAGCACCTGCGTTTTGACTGGTTTTACGTTGATCTACTCACTTTTGTGCTTCTGATTTCTGTGCTGGTTTTCTTTGGATGGTCACATGCTACAAGAAAGCTGTAATTCCCATCTTCCACCAAGACCACAGTCCTCTCCTTTGACAGGAGGGATCTTAAATATCTTTTAGTTGTTGTCTCCTCCTTAACAAAAAAAACCCCAAACCAATAATAAAAAAAAAAACCAAACCAAAAACCAAAACCAAATGTTAACATTCCAGCCTCACAAAGGAGCCAAGAACTGCTGAGCAGTGCTCAGAGGACTTTCAGGGCATGCTACGTGTGCAGATCCTGAAGGGGAGAGCTGGGATGTGTTCATTGGAGGTAGCAGACTAGGCAAAGAAGGGAGAAAAGACAGACTGTATAATCAGTCTTCCAGAGGCCTTGTTGCCGTGATTCTATTTGAACATTGAAGGATTAGCTCTCATCTGCTGACTGCACATTGCAAACCATCAAGCCAGGAAGAGCAGTTTGCTTTTTGTGACTGAATGAAACTCCTCAACTTAACAAGCAGTAAAACAGAACATGTGAGCAAACAGAAAGGTGGTAAATTCTGTTTGAACTGCAGTCTCCAGGTTCCTGGCAAGAGCTCTCCTGTTTTCCAGACAGTGCCAGACAAACACCTTCCCACACAGAAGCACTGTGACTTTCTAAAGACATTTCTTTCTTCGAATTGCTCCAGAGAAAAACATTTAAGGGGAAGAGAAAAATGCAGCAACAGTTAACTTAGCAGATTTTCTTTTTCAGACTGATTGTCCCCGTGGGTGTGCACATCTGAAAAAAAAAGAAAACACCAAGGTGCACATGCAGGTTTTTTTTTTGGAGTTAACAGGAACACCAAACCCCAAGGTAATATTGCTGCCTCTACTGGTTCTCAAAGGATGGAGTTAACAGAGCCATATTGCAGCACTTCTTTGAAGTTTCGGCATCCAGAAACGCAATCTAATAAAAGATGCTAAAAGAAACAATGCATCCCCTGCATACATTTACAGGTCTGTACTGTGATCTAAAGGATTAGCTCAAGTGATAAGACAATCTGAGGGGATATGTAGCTCTTTTCCTCCTAGCCAGGTTCTCCAGGTAGTAATTTGCCCCTGAGGTGGTTTAACATACCAGCAGATGCAAAGAACTGGCAATCAGTTTTGAAAAGCATTGCTTTTATTTCTGAATTTAAAACTGTCTGTCCAGCTTAGGCTGTCTTTTCCTCCAAGTCAATACCAGTTTGCTGGATACACTGCACGACCTCTTCTCTCAAGTCTTGTCTCGCTTAACAACTTCTTATCACTTTGGGACATCACAGCTACCACTCTCATACATTTCTGACTAGGTGTCATCCATCTACAGCACGGTGGGGGTCTGTAACTCAAGAGAAAGTTTTGATCTGGCTCAGGTACAAAAAGTTTCTGGAGAGTTACATATTCCGTACTTTACCACTGAAAAATAACCACTGCCTCCTAGCGAACTTTGTTGCTTTAAGACGCTTATATTGGCATGACACTAGAGCAAAGCTATTCAAATTGCAAGGAGGCAGCTTCTCAATTCATTTGCTACTGATAAACTATATATCCTACCACAACTGATCTTGTTAAGCTAAGCAAAGTTATTCTACTGAATGGCAGAGTGATGTGACTTAATTCACTTTCCAGCTAGGAAGGCAATTGGCACCCAAGGTGCTTAATGATCATCTCAATCTGCCACCTTGCCTTCTCCACATTGCACGGGCTCAAACTGGAGACTGTGTGTCTCCTGACTGGGAGCAAGCCCAAAGAGCAGTAAGAGCTAGGAATACAGAATGCTCTGCACTTCTGCTTCAATCTTGTTATTTCAGACTCAAGTTAATCTTGTCCTCTGGACTGAATGTCCCCTCCCTCACACCCATTCTTTAGGCCACCTCCCCTGTTCAAACCCCCACGTCCACCCAGGGTTGCAGCATACTGGTGAATGTTTTCTCCAAAAGCAATTCAGACCACGGCCAACAAAACCTCTCCCTGATCCAAGCCAGCACTCGGTATATGGGTAGGAAGAAGGGGATTTTCCTCAGCACTGCACCACCACTCTGAACCAAAACATTTGCTTACACCCAGTCACAGAGAAGCAGCTTTAGCCAGTAGTCAAATGAGGCACTGCAGCAAGTTTCCTTTGTGCAAGGCCCTGGTTCCCCAAACCACACATAGTGGGATGCTACCCATTTCCTGTTTATTAATTAAGTTATTGTTTTTTAATGAAGTATAATGCACAGAATTGAGAAGACTATTTCCCTTACACACAGCTTCCAAGCATTTACTACTACGGTCATGACACAGAGTGATTTCCTCTTTTGGATTACATACACTTGTACTGGAAAACCACTGCATCTGTGCTTCTGTTTGTCAGCATCTGCGCAAAAAAAGCAAGAAGTCCTGTTCTGCTGTACTCCCAACGTAATTTTACTTTCCTCCAACATCTCATCATTTAAAAAGGAAGATTAATAACATTGTAAAACATAGGACCCTCAACATAAAACATTCAAAATTGGAAAATCAAAGCTTAAAAATGAGAAGTTGGACAGAACAACTTTCTAGCCATGTTATAAATAAATAATATATATATAAAAAAAAAAGCTACTAAGAAAAACTCTCCTGTCACACACGAGTCACATTGGCTTTGCAGCCTGTCAGCGTCACAGCTCGCCTTAGTCACACCACACATCACAGGCTTGCTAGTAGCTGGGCAGGAAGCCTAAATGAAAAAAAATCCAAACTACCTGCAGAAAGGTGTATTGTTTATTTTTTCTTACCCATATCTTTTCAGCTACCTCAGCCCCACACATCAGATCACTATAGCCACAAAAGCTTTTATATTTAAATATTTGAATACTTAATTCTTTATTCCCCTCTGACTATACAACTATCTACTTTAGTCAATGACAAATACTCCATCTGCGGGAGTTTTGCCTGACTCTTCCACACACCCCTCCCTTATTCTCTCAAAGAATAATAATTAGTAGCTTGCCCTGAAATTTGGTAGTGCGGCATGGGCATGGCCTCTGTTCCTCCCTGTGTGCAGATTGGTGCTTTAATTACCCCTCAGGCCTGACCTACAGCATATATAAATTCCTGCTGTAAAGAGGCCATGCTACTTCAGTAATAAATTAATACTCCTTTACTTAAGGCTAAGTAGGAACCAGTCTGTAAGTATCCAGGTTAAGTGCAATCACGCTGGCACCTCAAAGGCTCCATGCATGGGGACGGGGGTCTACATCTGCATCTACATCTCCTTCGAGGGTGACACAGGGGCAATTAGGGGCAAGCAATTGTGTCGGGGTAGTCAGGCATTTCTTTTGTTTGGGATTCTGGCACACGGTGAATTTGACAAGAGCACCGCAATGGTTGCCGTTCGGGTGTCAGACAAGCTCTTGTTCCCTGTACGCCTGGTGTCAGGGTCTTATGAAATTTCCAAGCTCTGCCATTAAGAGGCTCCTCAAAGTGTGCTCAGCTCTGTGCTGGCAGGCAGACAAGATCAAACTTAAATGACAAAAATTCTCATTTCACAGGAAATTCACAGGTAGCCTATTTCAAACTCATCCTTTTGATTAGTTACAGTAGAAGCTGCATTTGAGAATAATGTGTGGCACCCATTCAAGACTGTCTCTTTTTTTATTTTAGATATTTAGATATTAGCAATTTTAATTTTAGATATAATCAAACAAGTTTAGAATTGGGTTTTCTAACACCTTCGCAAATACAGACTAAAGCCACCTATATCTCTCTGTGTCTGTATTTATTCGTGCACACAGTGTAACTATCGTTAGAATATGTTGAGATGTCTCCAGTTAAAGAGAAAAGATGCCGTAATATAATACAGTAAATTAAATAAAGTCTTCTCAGAGAAACAGAAGGCACTGATCAGCTCTGAACATTGCCTTTAGTACCTGTCAAAGATAATGAGGTAGCAGACACACACAAAGGTCATCAGATGTCTGAAACACTGGCTCTGGTCTCTCGCCTCCTAATAAAAGATGCACGTTCACTTGATTTTTCCAGGGAAGATATTCTTGCTGGTGAAGTTAATTGGTAGTGCTCGGAGTTTGTTTTCTCTATTGACACAGTAACAGATACTAATGGACTCAATGCTCAGGCATGCCAAGGATTAAAATCAGCCTTTAGTAGCTTTAATCTGTAGCAACTTTCAAACTTTGCTGCACATTATGCCATGTAATTTTCTAAGAATTTAAGCAAATGTCAAAAGTGAAGTATGTCCTTCCTTGCAATACTTCATCTTTAGATACAATTGGTATGATTAAGTGTGATTGCTTTTACAACATATAGACAGGCAACAGTTAAGATTTACAGAAATTACAGTCAGAGCTGACAAATTGGAACCGAAAATTATCTTCCCTTCTCTCCCCCTGATTCAGCTGGGCTTGAGCAGTTTCAGCTCTGCTTGGTGCAGACACTGAATTTACAGCTTTGTACTCCTTAGGGAACCTCCCGTGTCCTAAGGACTTCCCAATAACACATTAAACCAACTCTGAGGCTATCCTATTTACAAGACCCAGTGGAAAAACATTACTTAAGATCAGAAATATCCTACAGGCCTCTTTTCCAGCTCAGCCCTATGGACAAAACTTCATGTGTGAGGAAATCGTGACAGCAACTGAAAACATTGGTCTCAACGTTTTGATGGGTGGACCCATGGATACTTCCCTCCAGGAGGAGCTTGCTCAGCTCTGGAATTACATGCAAGCCAGTAGCTGTTATTTTATTTGCTACCAGCCACGTGTACTTCAACCAATTCTTTGGCAGCAGCACTGATTTTTGGCACCTCTCCTCAACTGGCTGAGTGCTTCAAGGATTACTGGGAAAAGGAGTGATGGGAAGAGAGCCAAGCTCATAGAACTATCTCATTTTGACCTTTTTCCTACATGAAAAATTTATTAGCATAAGAAACTTAATTATTTCATAGAATCATAGACTGGTTTGGGTTAGAAAGAACCTTTAAAGATCATCTAGTCCAACATGCCTGCAGGGAGCAGGGACAGCTGCAACCAGAGCAGGTTGCTCAGAACCCTGCCCTCACCTGGAATGTTGCCAGGGATGGGGCATCTACCACCTCTCTGGGCAACCTGGGCCAGTGTCTCACGACCCTCAGTGTGAAAAATTTCTTCCTTCTCTCCAGTCTAAATCTCCCCTCTTTTAGTTCAAATCTGTCACCCCTTGTCCTGTCAAAACAGGCTCTGCTAAAATGTCTGTCCCTCTCTTTCTGACAGGCCCCTTTAAGTACTGGAAGGCTGTAATAAGGTATCCCCAGTGCTTTCATTTGAGAAAGGAAGAAAAAAAGAGAGCACAAGAATCAAAAAGGTGGTCGAAAAATGACGATGAACTCATCTCCCTTCTTCATGATGCCAGGCTGCATGACACAATGAGTTCAGCTTTCTTATTTGCAATGCTAAACCCATTCATTTTCCTCAATGGTTAAGTTACACATTAAAATGACTCCTGGCCTGAAAATTGCTACTGCAAGGCAGGCAGAAGGGAAGGTTTTGCACTACCTTTACACATGCACATGGAAGAGAGAGAGGAGATGAAAAAAATACATTTTGATAATCTACTTAAATACACAGCATAACTCTTCTAAAAGCAAACTCCTTTACTCTCCATCTCTACAAGTCCCCAGACCCTGCCACGAGCCAGCCCCAACTCCCAACCTCACCCAGAAGCAAAGGGTGATCAGGCAGAGGTGCGAGTGATTGGGATGCCAGATTCCTCCTATCTTTGCAATTTTCCTTTAGGAATTGCCATCTGAGATTAGTTCATTATTCCAGAGTAAGGAGGTTTTGGTCTGGTTTTCCCAAAATTCTTTAACACTGGATACCCAAACAGAACATGTTATTCTGTGGTCTGACTACAACTATCTTATGCTTCCAATGCAAGTAATACCACTTGAGAGTGTCCCTAAAACTGTTCTCCACAGGAATGCCATACAGCAGATAATCCTGGCGAACTGGAACTGTGTAATAGAAACTCACTCACAATTGAGATTTACTTTCTTTTTATATTAATGGGATTTCACAGTATGAGGTAGCAACAGTTTTGGGGGATAGGCACAAAATACTTTCAAAGGACAGAAGCAGAAGGACAGCCAATGAGGACCAAGTCAGTGCTGTGGGAAGCTGGCCTTCTTTCAAACTAAGAAGGTGCACCCAGGTACTGTCCTAGCTCAGAACTTCAGGTGCTGTGTTACTGCTTTTCATGCTGGAAGGAAGCAAGGGCCAGGTATTGGAGCAAGCTTTAAGCAGAAGAAAATTACAAAAGGGAGTAAAATACTGTTTAAGGAGCACTTACCTGACTTAGCGGCTTAAGGAAGAGCAGTGTCCAGGTGACTGTCTCTATTTCTGAATTCCCTTGCACACCGACCTAACTATGAATGCAGACAGTCATGTAGAAACCAACACTTCACAAATTAGCATTAGTAATGCTGTTTTTCAGGTAATACAGAAAGGAAAAAAAAAATCCAATTTGTGCAGATGGTAAATCCTCAGCTTAAATTAAAAGATGGTCCTTTATTATCCAAGGTTTAAATTGAGGCATTAAATGTGCAGATTTAATAAGCTCCCCCACAATTTTACTACCACACCACTTCCACTGGGGAAGAGCAGAGTTGGCAAGGGGGGTGAGGAGGATGGAATTTGAAAGCATTTTTTTTTTTCCCTGAGTGCAGAAGATAATATTCCTGCTGTAGGCCATTTAGCAGCCAAACTACTGACCATGTCATTCCTATCTGAAAGGACTCAATTCCTTCACATGCAAATGACTCTATAGACTGACTAGACAAGATGAAGCTACAGAACATCAGGACATTGCAGATATATGCAGCATGCAACAATCCTTATTTGCTTTTACTAGGGAAATGTTCTTTCCTAGCCATTCCTATCAGAAAATTGCCATAGAACACACACACAACATTCAGCTACCACAAAGCAAAGATATTTTAAGCTTGAAAATAAGGAAGCAGAAGCTAAAATCACTCATTACCTTCTAAGGGGTATATCATTAGGCCCAGCTCTCGAGTAATATTTTTCCAGCACCACATTTAGGGAGTCAGTAGCTTCTATTTTCTTGATTGCAGGTGATTGGTAGTCTAAAACACAATACCACATTTATAGGCTGGGAGGGAGCGGGGAAAAGCATGACATTTTGGCGATACTGGCATTTATTGATGGTTGACCTCTAATTCTGCAGCACAGGCATTTAATAGGGGCAACACCGCTCAGTTGAGAAACTTAGGACCTAAGTCTCTCAGTGGAGAGAATCAGGACTTAACCCAAGTTAGATGGAGCGTGCGTGATTCCTGCCTTTAGAGACTTACCTGAGAAGAGCTGGAATTGTTACTCTCTTATGTTCTCTCTGACATTTTAGAAGGACAGAACAATTTCACATCTGAACTGCCTGAAATACCCCTAAAAACGTACACACACACCCCTCCCTTGACTATTGTAGAGATGTCCCAGTTAAATGCATGAATTTCACTGGGATAAACATGACTCCAAGTTTCAGAGACATCACTTATGCCGTCAGACATTAAACCAAGTCAGAAGAGGCAGAACTCTGGTGAGGAACTGCTTCCAATCCTGGCAGACCTCCCTGTCTCATTTGGCTCTATGGAGCCTAATATTTCCTCTGTGTTTTGTTTTAAATGATTCAGGTGGTTTACACAGATTAAAAAATAAAGACCATTGTCTTTCTTCCAAGCCTTGATAACCCGCTGCAACTGAATGTTTGCTCATACTGAAACTTTGGAAGAAATTCAGCCATCACAAACAGCAACAGCAGGAAAGTAGTCACCCAAACAGCAAAGAAAAATGTCAAATTTTTCATGCTACCACCAGGTGATTCAATTAGGACACCTGTCTACAATGATAGATGAAGACTTAAATGTCTCTCTAGTCCCATAGTCAAGCTAAGGATACGCCAGAAAAATTTGAGGGAGGTTTTTGGGATGGATTTAAAGCAGCAAAGTGACTTGCAGTGTTACTGCTTGAAACATGGTTAATTCATTCTGGGGGTGTCAGATAGTACTTCTGCAGAAGACGACAAAGAAGTAAGAATTGTTAGAGACCTTAAACAAGTTCATCTAGTGGGTAGCAGTTCATTATAACCAAAGCTCTTTGTATTTTTCAAGATCTTATAGCAAATGTGAGGCTTTGAAATTAAAATTCACTGAGAATGATAACCGTGTATAATGCTCTAGCATATAGCCTAAGATTCAATAAAGGGTCTTCTTCATAAAAAAGCTTGTTCCAAAGTTTTCTTAAGGAATTCATAACGACACCTTTAAAAGAAACTCTTCACACAAAAATATCTTGTTCTGGAAGCCTGATATGAATAATGAAATGAGAAGTACACAATAGGTGTCTGGAAAAGGAAAAAAAAAAGAAAAAGAAAAAAAGATCTCTTATTGTTTAAAATATAGGTGCTTAACACTGTCTCTTCACCCACCAGATTATCCCTCTGCTTTCTGTTTGAGAGCATGCAGGAGAATACCCAAAGCAGAAATCCATCTAGCTCATTTCTGGGGACTACTGGCATGACATTTCTTTTACTGTTTCAGCTGAGATATTCAAGGCTCCATGTATATGTTATTCAGCAGCAAAATTCTTCTTTATTCCCCAGGCTTCAGGAATAGCATAACTGATTGGGACAGCACTGCATATTTATGCAGAGAAGAATAATTGTGTTCACAATTGAGCCATCAAGGCTGTAACTCACAGGAGGGTTTCTGGCTTACTCCATAAACCGTGATAATATTGGTTGCATTGTTTATTATTGCTAGGAAAGCTTCAGGAGCGCATTGAGCTTAGCACGGCAAAGCACTGTATCCTCAACCCTCCCAGAAGCTGCTCGTGCAAAGCCCCAACAATTGCTGGCAGTACACGCTCCACCTGCCAGGCACTCACACATGGCCAAAAATAGCTAAAAAAATATACTTTGAGGCTTAAGTGAGCATACAAGACATTATCCTGTGTCTAGTCACTGCCTGCTGCTTGAAAAAAGCTATAATCACACATGTAAAAATATTTAAGTTGGTAAATAGCACTGAAGTCACAGGTTGCAAGCAGCGACAGTGGCTACACATATTGAAGGTATTCAAAGAGCACACACCGACTCCAACAGCCCAAAACAAGCCCTGGATTCCCCTCTATAGACATTTCATCGCTCCTCTGCATGCCATAACCAGTAGAAAAATGAGACGTGTCTACCAAAAATCTCCCATCGATATTTTTCAATTGGTTAATCGGTTTTTTCCATACTCTAGGTATATACTCAAGATCCTTGGCTGTACAATGTAAGCTCTTCACACTACTACTTGAGGAAATTTCACTCTTGTGTAGACCGCTGTTTGATGGACTGCAAGCATCCTGTACTCTAATTCATGAGACATGCTCTCAAACTCACCAGCATTTCATGTAAACGGCCACTTTATTACATCTTACACCTTTAGGGCCTGCACAGCCCTTTTTTAGTGCATACCCGGTGTTATATTTGGCTGTGCTTTAGATATATGCATGATAACGTGTCCTTCCCCTCCGTTTGCACACCTCTTGGTGAGCAGTACACCGTGTGCTTGGTCACAGCATTCCACATTTGTCTTCACTTGCCCTTTTAGCTCACTGCCTATTTCAGCTTAGTGAGATAAATTGCATCAGTTAAAGGACACAGCCTTTTATCAAAAGGGAGAATAGGCAGAAGACGACAGCAAGGAAAGCATTTGTCTGTATGTCCAGACAGAGAAAGCTCAGACGTTTAGCATGGGAATTCTTACAAATGTGTTTTCTTACATGTAGGTAAACCTACGTGGTTTCCCTATGGTACAACATAATAATGTAGAACCATCTGGATGAAAGGTGGACAGAGTTTAGAAAGACAGACATTTTTCCTTAAATCACTCGGCTTGGAAAGCACCTCAATAGATGCAACATGACCTAACCATAGTAGGCTCCTAGAGGCTAAGCACACAGGCAGGGCTTTCCCACTTCCCCCAGCACATTCTAAATTTTTAAACTGGAAATGTTTGAGATGGAACATAGCATCTTCTGCAGCACAGGGCTGTGTATTCAGCTGTCGAGCACCACTTCCCTGCTGCAATCAATCATCAGCCTATATTGAGCTGGGCTACCAGCAATGCCAGGAGTCAGAGAGCAAATGAGAAGCAGAGATTGATTTCACACTCCGCCAAAAGGAAGGTATTTCAGCCAGACCACAAAGTTAATGATCGCTGATGAAGCCTGGCAAAAGGCAAACAACTTGATAACTTGACAGTTTGACGGCAGAACCAGCCAGGATGTTCTAAAGTCTGAGCCATGTTCACGTGGTGTAAATCATTCCTGCCTGAGTTGTCTCTTACTTAATTAGCCATTTTGCAGGAACAAGGAGTCGCTGCAGAATGTGTGCCGCAGACAGAATGCGCAACTCCATCCACCTAAAAATAGATACAGAAAAGACGAGAGATGCAGAAAGAGCAAAACAAACTCCTTTCTCTCTCACAGACAAACTCACCTGGGAAGATGGACTGACATCCTCCCAAAAAGAAGCCTTCAATCCAAAATGCCTACTTAAATCAACACACTTTCTTTTGCAGCATATAGGCAGTAGTATTCACCTCTTTAAGCAGTAAAAAACGATATGACATGGTATCTTAATGTCTAAATATGTGCTTATCCATGAATACTAAACCAGTAGTTACAGGCAAAAAGGACATGGGTTTTTACAGTCACATTTCTGCCAGTCCATTCTGGAAAACATGGAACACAACTAGTTTGCCCAAGCTCAGCTATTCAGTGAAAACACTCTTCGTGTACAGGGAGGGGGAACAGCAGCAAATTACAAGTTCTACCGAGTCAAGTACAGGACTCTGCATACATTTAAGTCGTTCTCTATCATACTAGATGAAACTCTAATTTGAATCAGTACAAGATATTCTACAATAAATTCTTTAAGACTAGCTGTGCAAAATATACCAAAGGTTTTGGCAAACACAGCAGAGACCGTTAACTTGTTACTAGTGCAATCTAATGTAACTAAAAAAGCAAACTGAAAAGAGACAGCTGTGTACAAGAAGCTAATGTAAAAAATGTCAGCTTACAAATAAGAAGTATTGTTATTAAACATAAAATAGTAATAGAGATGCTTGAGCAAGGCAAGGTTTTAGCACTCTGACTTTTAAGGAAAGAAGGAAGAACATTTATTTTAGGCAAAACTACTCAAGAGGCCTTTATCTTGCTTTCTTTGGAGCTAATCCTCCCAATAAAAAACAACAGACATGATGCTTTCACAGAGACTAGGCTCATTTATCCTTCCTTGAGATACAAGCATCAAAAAATCACCATTAAAACCTTGATTAGAATCCATGGCAACAGGCTGAGCCCTGAAGAGCACAATGCCACTGCTCAAAGCTGGGAAATTGAGAGCAGCACACACACAAGGGCTCAGCAAACACTAGGCAAGCTAGGAATAATACTGTCCAAAACTAAACCTATTTTTTCTCTAAAAACCTCAACCTTCAGGAAACTGACTTTACTTAGGCATTCCTTCATCCAAGAGGCTGCATCTAAAGCTCCTTCCTGTGCCCCATCATTTTATTTTACTTTTTTGCTGTCTGCTTTTCCCCAGGTTGGTGCTCGGACAGCACGAGCTGCAGAGGCAATACGCACAGTGAATTCCTACTTAGTAAAGCTTGAATGTAGCCAAATGTTACACAGGCACAAATTTCAGACTGGGCACTCAAAACCAATGTGAGACTTTGGAGTGTCACAAATACCTATCCAAGCAGACCACAAAACCTAGCACTCTAAACCACTGACATCCTTTAGAAACTTACAGCACCGTCCTTCTTTTGTCCACAGCCTTAGTTCCTAATGAGAGGTCAGGTAGTTTCTAGTCAGAGCCTGCGGCTACATTAAAAAAGATGTTAAAAATTACTGCATAATGAGGTAACATGCAAAAACAAACTCCAAAGTAAAAGAGTCTAGAAAGTTTCTGTGGGCTGTATTTTAAGAAAGCTGGTGAGAAAAGTCCCTTCAAGCTCCCCCATCTCTGGATTTCAGTGTTCGGATAAATAGACAGAATGTGGGAAGCCAAAGCAATTTGTACGTCCTCTAATACAGGTATCATTTGGATCGCTGTGTGCCAAAGGCCAGCTTTTCCAGGTTGATTTGCTCTTCACTATACGGATACAGAGAAGTTAATTTGTTTATACGAAACCACTGCTACTCATGACACTCACAAACACAAACATTTGTTTGCCTAATACAACTCAGTAGATCATGAAGCACCCTCTTCTCAACAGGTCCCTCCATTTCTAGAGCCACCAATACACCCAAGACTCAGAGAAGCACTCTATGACTGTTTGCAAAATGTTTTGTTCGGCTGCTGGTAAATCTGCACAGTCCCCGAGATCTGAGGTGTTCTTTCTGCCTTCATAATTCCCCATCCTTGTTTCAGACTTTGCTGTACTATTTTGTTACCCCATATGCCCAGGACTGAGAGAAATTGCTGCTCCTTCACATGAAAAAGGATTTCTGACAAGGAACTTTAAAAAAAAAAAAGTCTTCTCTCCTTGCTATATTCTTCTAAAAAAACAAATCTGTAGAACATGCAAAAATAATAGCCTGCTTCTGCCAAGGAGGAACTTTAAGAAAATACGTATTTCTCTTCTGCACTGAATTTTTAAGCTGAATATACACAATAAAATAGTACTCTTCTGCCCATTACTCCCCTGATGGGATCACAGATGGCTTGAACTCTTTAGTCAACTCTAAAGAAATCATCCAGTTATGACAACTGCTGCATTTGTTCAGCTTCTCACTCACTCAGGAAACAAAAAAAAAAAAAAAAAAAAAAAAAAAAAAAGGGCCAGGGGGCAAGAAAGAGTGACCAGGGGGAAGGGGAAGAGAGGGAGAAAGCATCCTGTGCAGCTCTAGTTACTAATGCTAAATGCGGCCATGGCTACATTGCTCTTGACAGAATTTCTGAGATAGATGTTCTCTTCATGTAAACACATCAGCTTCCTTCATTATTCCTCTAAAATTTTTCCTAATATTTTTTTCAAATTATGCCAGCCACCTGGGACACAGAAACACATTAGTCAGTGACTTGTGGCAACAGCCTCGTGCGGTATGGTTCTTTCCATTTATGGGTTGTGAGGTTTGTTGTGGGGCAGGTCGTTATTGTCACATCACCCTCCAGTCCTTTTTCGTAGCTTATTTTTAATATGGAAGCTTCAGTGTTTTACATCCATTTTTTAAGATGTGAGTTTAACCTTCATCAAAATGGGCCAGTTCAGTTGGCTTACCTCACACGATATAAAGCTGTCAATACTAGCACAGTGCAAGAGCTGAGAGCACCCACCACTGCTCATTCTCTCCTGAAGTGGCAGGTAAATTCCTGCACCAGGAAGGGAGAAGCAGGCTTTTTTCAGAAAGGACAAAAGACACCAGGCACAGGCTGAAGTGAGGAGAATTCTGATTAGGTATTAGGACACGTTTCTTCATGAATTACTTAAACAGCGTCTAGATAGGTGTCCAGAGAGGCTGTGGGATCTCTACTCTTACTACGCTACTTAATCTAACAGAGAAGTTAGCCCCACATTAAGGATGAGGTGGGACAAAATAATTATCTAATCTCCTTTACAACCTGAATTATTCTAGTGTTCGGCAGTTCTAGCAAAAGGAATCCACTTCCTTAAAGTCCCTCCTGCAACTTTATCTCTAGAGCTGCAACTCTACAAAAACACAGTGAACTGACAACAAACTTTAGCAAGACAGAAGAGGTCTCACTGTTTGAAAAATCTGAGCTCTGACATTTAACTTGCTTAATCAGACTCTGCTAATAAAGAACGTGTCATATGAACTTGAGATTTTTGATGATGTTGTGATGGTTAGAGATCACAGTACATGGGGAATTCTTTCTAACGTGCTACTGATAATGGTTAACACTTCTATTAAATTTAGTCCCTTGAGGAACTTCCATTAATAAATTCCTGCCTAGTTATAAGGATACAGTTAATTTTTGAAGGCTGGCAAATCTACATTCAAGATTGGTCACCGTTTCTTGTCTTAAAAACTACAGAATTACTACAAATACAAGTAATTTATTTTATGGACTTTGCCCTTCCTTCCTCCTTATCAGCACATAGAGGGAATTGGGCTTCACTGCCTCTGGGACAAAAAAAAAGAAAAAAGGAAACAAAAAAAGGGAAGTGGACCTTAGGAGACCAGAAGATATTTCTGTTCCTGAGCTTGACTTACCTTCCACAGCCAAACCAATACTAAAAGTCCCTAAAAATAGTTTCTTTCATTTACAAGGAAAGGAGGTTTTCTGCTAAGACAGTCCTATGTCAACAACAGGAGTCAACAACAGGCAGGTCCCAATTGTTTTCTTCTCCAGCAGTGCTACCAAGACTCCACGCACGTAGGCAGGAGATGTAACTCCAAGGGTTACCTTCCTATAGTAACCTACCATGAGGCACCACAGTGGAACCCTTCCCCTGGGACTTAAGAGTTTGTGCCATCTCTTCAGAGTGTTGAAAACATTCCTTTCCCAATCACTTTTACACAAATCCTTCAATCATTCAGGGTTGAAGGCTACAAACTAACTATACTGGAAGCTAGTCATGATGGGAGGGAAGAGCTGCACACCTTTAGGCACAGTAGGGAGCAAGCATTCCCTCCCTGCAATCACATACACTTACTCAGCAGGTGACACAACTGGAGAAACACAAAAGCAAACAAAGGAGAAAATTATTTCCAAATTTTTTTTTTTTTTTAAACTTGGAAAGCTCTTTAAAGCTGCCACTGACGTAAATAAGGACCTGTAGCTTTTCAAAAAGCATTTCAGTTGTGCATATAGCAAAAGATCTGTGGGGAAGATTTAGAGCACAAAAGAAAATAAAACAATATACAGGAAGCTGTACTAAGGTGTAGCTTCCCACTGATGTCAAAACAACAGCACAATAGACCATCACAAAAGACTTATAAGGAAAGGGAGAAAAATAACAGTAGTCTTCATCAAAACTCTACTTAGAAAACTCCAGAAAGTTGCTCTGCCTATTAAAATCAGACGTAGGAAACCCCTTTAACATACTTCCAAAAATACTTCCAGTACAGGAGCAGCAGATTTATGAATGTCAAACTGTGCTACCCACTGTATCTTCCAGACCCAAAGTCGCAGAATCACAGAACGTTAGGGGTTGGAAGGGACCTCAAAAAGATCATCCAGTCCAACCCCCCTGCCAGAGCAGGACCACCTAGATCAGGTCACACAGGAACGCGTCCAGGCGGGTTTTGAATGTCTCCAGAGAAGTCCCTGACAAGCTCTTAGATTTAAGACGCACTTTTAACTAAATGAGTGTGGGTTTCTCCTAAGGTACACTACCTCCTACTTTTTTATTTTTTTAGGTACACATATCTCATTTTACCATTATCACAAATCCAAGAAATTATTGTAATAATCTAAAACAATTGATTTTTTTTACCTAGCCTTTTCCTGGGGACACAGCAGAAAGCTACTAGCCATTTGAGACAAAAAGACATGAAGCTTCCCTACAAATGCCTGAAGCATTTGAGAATGTTTTGAGAAACAGAAAGTACATGTTCATATGTAAAAGCAAATGACCACATCCCCTTGAACAGTGAATCTTATCTATAGGCACAAATTTTGTATGCTGGGCTGGCAAAGGGCAACACTGTGCCTGAGAATGAGCCCACCAGAAAACCGGAATACTGGGAAGTACAGTGCAGATGCTCCTGCTCTCTCTTCAGGCTGTTACTGAGCTTCATACTGTCCAAGTTTTATTTATTATCAGTGAAGTTTAATTTTCCCATGCAATAGAGGAGTGCAGCCAGTCCCCAAAGAACAACCCAACAGCTTTTCAGATACTTCATGCAGGCTGAAAACAAGAACAGAGGATCAGCACCAGGGCTCAAAATGAAGCTGTTCTCTAGCTTGACGACTGTAAAATGACATAAGCAAGTTCTTTTTTTTTTTTGTTAGTCATTACTAACAACTAATGAATTTACTAACTGGCAAAGCTCTAAGAAAAGAGCATCAAACAGAGATGGCATTTTTGTTACCAACCTTAATTTTGGATTTCCTGACCTTGACCCCCTTCTGTTGCATGCAGGCTATTCTGCACAGCCATACATCCTATAGATTAGATCAAAGTGAGTCTGAAAAAATCTGTGTTAAACTTGGGTCAAGACTTCGGCTGGGGAAAACAAGACCAGAATGAAAGCAGCACACACCTTCACCCTCCCATTCAGTAGCTAGCACACTTAGGCTGGTTGTGGAAGACGTGATTTCCTGTCTTTTTCTGCCCAAAACAGCAGAAGAAGGGCTTAGCTATGTGCAGATCAACACTTCTGTTGATACATGATTAAGCACCGCATAATTAAACAGTTGCTGCCACTGGGAAGGAAGCCCGCACAGACCAGAGAGCTGGCTGTAGAATCCTTCTTGCTGTCTGTATGTGCAAGTAAGTCCTGTCACGCAGACCACTCCAGTGGCCTTAGCTCAGGGACACTCCTGGTGACAGGGAAGCTCTCCTGAAAAGTAGGACTTTGATTCATGTCTCCGCCTGAACTCTGGCCGTTACAAGACTTTCACCTTCAGAGGAACAGTCAGTCAATCATGAAGGAAACTGACAGACAAATATCCCCTTAGGAAGAAGTTGGGCCCAGAGCCTAAAAAATTATTTCATAAAGATTAGGTCTGTACTTTTTGCTAAACCCTATTTCCGTTCAAGTAACATGGAATCATAGAATCGTTTCAGTTGGAAGAGACCTTCAACATCGAGTCCAACCGTTCACCCAGCACTGCCAGGTCACCACTAAACCGTGACACTCAGCACCACATCTACACAGCTTTGAAACCCCTTCCGGGATGGGGACTCCGCCAACAGCCTGGGAAGCCTGTTCCTAATAGCCAATCTAAACATCCCCTGGCCCAACCTGAGACCATTTCCTCTTGGCCTATCACGACATTAAAATAATAATATAAGAACTTCTTCAACAGATTACAACACTGGAAGGAATAAGGAAAATCAGCCCCCAGTGATGAATGTTTTATGGTGTTCCCATAAACATGATGCACCAGAGTAGTAAAGTCAGACTACTATGATATGAAAAGGACAGTTACAACAATACAAAGTGGTCAGTCATGTACCTGGCCTGACAGTTATGTCACTGCAATGGGACACTATTACAATGGGACATTTTAGCTTACATAATATATTTCAAGGGAAAAAGATGACTACAGGACAAGGTACATTAGTAATGCAGTAATTACATCCCACAGTTGTAGTTCACCAAAAGAAAAAGACAATAGCATGTCATAAGCCAGAGTGACATCTAAACCCTTCTTCTGAATCACAATAAGCCTCCCGACACAGTATTACAGGAAGCCTTTTGTTTCACCTAAATCCATGTCACAAAATTTGACTCTACTTAATGAATGCACCTATGCAGAAAATGATACCTTTATTTGCCTGGAATGAAAACAGCTTTTCTGCGATCCTTTTCTTACAGATAATCATTTGCATGTCTACACAGCTTAGAAAACTCATTGCCCACTTCTAAAACTGTTTATTACTCTCCCAATCTATTATGCACTGTTACACTTCATGACAGCGCTTTCAAGTGGAAAAAACCCAGAACTTCAGAAGTAAAAAAAAAAGAAGAAACACAGGACCCACATGAAAAGCCTCTGTATGTCTAGATGTGCAAAATCTGACCTCTCAGAGTTCCTTCCTTCCTTCCTTCCTCTCCTTCCTCTCCTTCCTTCCTCTCCTTCCTTCCCTCTCTCCTTCCTTCCCCCATCCTGTGATTTCTTTGAGTTTTCTGAAGTTTTCTGTGAGCCAACACAACATATGGCAAAAAAAAAAAAAATTATATTCTGACTTCTCCTATGAATCTAATCCCCTCTGTTTTCCTTATTACAGCCATGATCACCAGACCAAAAAGACTGAAAAAGACTGAAAAGTCCTTTTGTCCTGATTCCACAGATACTCTCACAATATAATTTTATCCTGAACCACGGGACCATATAATTATACATAGCCGCATACCGCTAAAGGGAAGACAAGTTTTGCAGTCTACTGACAAGCATCCCAAAGCCAACAGCACCTCCTTGCCATGCAGCTGTGCTGACTGAGTATCGTCTGCTGCTATACACAAGGGACAAGAGAAGACAGGACGGAGGAAAGGGTAGAAAGGAGTGCGTGAGGAACACTGACATTCATCCTTCAATCATTTACTTGAAGTCAATAGAATGATTTCAGAATTAATTTGATTCTCTGTAAGCGCTTATCACTCCTCCAGGCAAACAATAACATTTTTTTTCTCAGGAGAAAGTACAGACACCTGTATTTCAGTGTGACAAACCAGAAACATGCTACAAATACTCCGCGTCCTCTTCAGAGCTTCATCTCAGGCAACCAAAGGCAGCAAATATTCATTGGATAATTCCTTCTAGAAGGGTAATACCTCAAGGTACATGAGAGCACATCCTCACCCAGTATTTCCTATACGAGGTTTTAATTGAATGATATCCTGCTTAAGTTCTAAGTAGATAGAGATTCACTAAAAAACAAAAAACCCAACAACAAACAAACAAAAAACTCCACCTGAGCACTCTGGAAGAAAACACATTTTATTCATAATTTTATAGCTTTGTCTTTAATAGAGAAAGATAAAGCAGCATAACGTGCCTCTGAAAAAATTACAACGGTTGGTTAAAAAAGATGGATGACTGTTTATAACAGTATGAATATCAAAATATACTGAGATTGTATTAGAGGAGATTTATGACGTGCCTCTGAAAATCACCTTTTTTGGCTATGTTCCTCCAAGCCTTTTTGAGTGTACTTAGTTCTCACATGCTTAACAGCGTAACTTATTTCATAAGCATCACAGAGGCCGCCCTCTTCCAACAAAAACCACATCACCTATTATGGGCTGCAAGGCCGTAAGGCAGATGTTATCCTGACTGAACTCTCCTTACTGGGGAATCCCTCCAGTGGTTTTGAGTCACCTTACCGCTCCTTGCTCATTGCTCCTGGTCTCCATGGCTACATCAGTAACCTCAAGCCAAGCAGAACGGTGAGGTTGGGGTTACCTAGCACACACTGCCCACTTTCTAGAGACTTCAGGGTGTTTTCACTGTGCACTGATAGGCCAAATGGATACCTTACCGGGACAAACCTACCATACTTTGCCAAACAGTCTCCTTCCCAGGGCAGCATCTTGAGACAACAGCAACAGAGCGTGGGTATTCCTGGGCAAGGAGGAGAGAGGGGTGAGAAGCAGAACCGGAAATGAGTGTGCATCTGGGAGCAGGCAACCATGATGGATGGGCATCCCACCCTAGTCTGGATGGATCAGCACGAGAAGTCATAAGCCTCAAATCCGGTGCTTCTGCGCCCAGATGCTACCCCTGGTATTGAATCTAACACTATTCCATGAAAATGAAAACATAAACAAGGCAAAAGAAAGGCCAGCAATAGATAAAACAGGTGAAGTGCTGTCTATCAAGTACAGCTCTAAAGAGGAATAGATTCAGGGATTTGCTGCATGGGTGTCAAATGGGTGCGCTTGTGTTCTCACAGAATGACAATTACCTGACTCTTTCAGTCCAGTAGGAATCCATGACAAAATTCCCGATGATTGAAATATTCACAATAGGAAGTGAAACCACCTGGAAACTGCACTCCAGAAGACTTCCTACAACTCCTCAGTTGTCCAGCTTAACTGCTTGGGTGGGTAACGAACACCAGACTATACTATGTTAGCTCTGCCCTACACAGTGACATGAGTCTCACAAAAGTTATGGTCACTTCCTTGGAGACATGCAGAATAGAAAACTAATCAAAAAAAGAAAAATATTCCTGTGCTAAGATACTTCTGGATATGAACCAAAAATCCACCCTTGAACTAAGCATATATGATTTCAATACCCAGCTACACCATTATTTCCATCATTAGGAACTATTATAGAGTATAGCAATGTTCTGGATTTTTAATGTCTGTAGAGGATGCTTCTGACTATATAAACTGCCAAAGGAACACACAGAGATAACAAGAGTGAATAAATTACATCCTGGTAGACTCAATGTCCACAAATTCCTGGTAACAAGTCCCTTTTTCCCTAAGTAAAGCCAACAGCTGGATGCAAAGTATAATCTCACTCATCTCTGTAAACAATATTTAAGAATCAGGCTCCACATCCCCCACACAGCTGAAGCCTAACAAAGCGCCACAACTCGGGGTAAACTCAACAACAGAGAGAGGCTTTAGCTTCAAACAGTGTAAAATAAATTATATCTATTAAATGATTCATTACGCCATGTCTAGTACCTCTGAGTATATTCTCCCTCAAAGACACAAGAATGTGAAGTAATAAAAATAATTCAAAATTAACTAAATCATTTGTTTTCACCCTTAAAAAAAAAATCCAGAAAAATTCTGAGCAAATTTACCACCTTCAGTGTTTTCCCGTATATTCCACTTCAGTGGAAATCTTCTAATTGCAACAAGCAGATCAACTTACTTCTCCATTCATTTATCATAGATTGGTAGGAGTTGGAATGGACCCCTGGAGATCATAGAGTCCACCCCCCTGCCAGTGCAGGAATACCTAGGGGACGCCACACAGGAACAGATCTGGGTGGATTCTGAAAGTCCCTAGAGAAGGAGACTCCACCACCTCTCTGGGCAGCCTGTGCCAGGCTCTGTCACTCTCCCAGTGAAGAAGTTTTTCCTCATGTTGACGTGGAACTTCCTGTGTTTCCCCTTGCGACCATTATCTCTTAGCCTATCCCAGGACACAGCTGACAAGAGAGTGGCCCCTTCTACCTGACACCCACCCTTCAGATATTTGTAAACATTAACACGATCCCTTCTCAGCCTTCTCTTTTCCAGGCTAAACGGCCCCAGGGCTCTCAGCCTTTCCTCACAAGAAAGATGTTCCAGTCCCTTCAGCATCCTCATAGTTCTCTGCTGGACTCCCTCTAGTATTTCCCTGTCCCTCTTGAACTGGGGAGACCAGAACTGGACACAATGCTCCAGATGTGGTCTCACTAGGGCAGAGCAGAGGGGGAGGAGAACCTCCGTCAACCTGCTAGCCACACTCTTCTTTGTCCCCCTCCAGGATACCATTGGCCTTCCTGGCGACAAGGGCCCATTGCTGTTCCATGGAGAACTTGTCCTCCAGGACTCCAAGGTCCCTCTCCATGGGGCTGCTTTCCAGTTGGTCTACCGCTCACCTGTACTGGTATGTGGTGGTGTTCCTCCCCAGGTGTCTCTCAGCACTGATGAGGTTACAGTTATCCTTGTTGAACTTCATTAGGTTTGTTTCTGCCCAGCTCTCCAGTCTGTTCAGATCTCGCTGTCATCTGGCAGTCATGAAGGGATCATGATTGCTAAGGCCTTGTCATATGTTTAAAAGGGAAACTACCAAAAAATATATCCAAACCTTAATACAGGTATGCTTGTCAAGTGACCCCAGAATGCTTCCCTTTAACCTAAAGTAAGGAAATACTCGGGAAGAGCAGGTTGTAACCATGCATTGAATGAAAACACGTATCTTGCTAGGTGTTGGTACCATAACTGAAATTGGGAGTAAGTTTTATGCATCCCTGGAGCTCTAAAACGTGACAGCAGGAAGGAAACAACTCCTTCAATTAGAAGAAAATAGCAGGGTTTTTCTCAACCGTAATAGCAAAGGACGTCCTCCGCCTGTTTGCTCTGTAATTTATTTCAAGTTGAATGGAGATGGAGGAATGTAGGCTGTGATGCATGTTTGGACCTGGATGCAGTGCATGTCAAGAAACTAGTTTTATGGGCTTGTACCTAAAAGCTTTTACTGAAGCCCCCTGAGTGCAGTTGAATCTCTTAAGCTCTGTACTAGTCAAAAACCCTGTCTCTCAAAGGTTAGGGACAGCAATTAGGGAAGGGTGGGAGGATTTCAAGGCTGAATTTTAGTCAGCTTGTGCAGAAGGAAGACCTAGAATGAAACTTTGAATTTATGGGGAAGGGGATGGTGAAAGAAAGGAGTCTGCAAGCATTTTTGCAGCAGGAGTGGGGACTTGGACTTGTTTGCAAGAAGTATTGGAGTAGTGACAGCTCTTGACTTCAAGAGATACAACGTGTTTCTTGGAAATCTTGGTACTAAGTTGGTTGGGGTGTTTCTGCTGTTTCCTTTGGGTACTGCATGCTGCAGAACTGTTCAAAGGGAGTAATTGTAATGTTGTCTGTGTGAATTAGTGTTTTAATGGTGGAGGTCCTCATCCCTTTCTTCATGAGAAGAAAGGAGTTTCCTGGCAGCATCCGTAGAGGGAAGGTGCTGGTTGATCGTTTCCTTTTGCCTCTTACAGCCATGAGCTCTCTCAAACCCAATTCTTTTTTTTTTCCTCCTCAAGGTCACTATTGATTTTAAAGTTTCCTCCATATTCTTGTGGTGTGAATGAATTTTCTCTCCCTTTTGGTTTCCAGGCCCTTCCCCACAGGCCTTTTCAGGCCCAGGACTGCCTCTAAGGTTTGTTTGTATTCCTCCTTTGAACTTCCACTGTGGAACAGCCTCTGGCAGGCCTGGCAGCTCAGGCTCTTCCCCTGTTGTTTGTTCAAGCCTTGGAGAAGATGCAGTGGGGGAAGCTGAAGCTCTGGTGTTGTTGGAGGGGTTCCATGAGGGAGCCTTCTGATTTGAGCACCGCAGGTTGTTCTCTGGCCATCTTAAGACATTAAGATAAGAAATTGTCTCTAGGAAAAGTGTCTTACACAAAATCATTACTGTACTTAGCATACGTGTTTATATTTTTCTTGTTTCTATTTTAAAAAGTCTGACTGGCAAGATAGAGCAGAAAAAGATTGTACTTTAGAAAATTAAAAAATAACAAAGCCAGAGAAAAGCCACCTTCTTTAAAGTGGGAGTATGAGCAGTAACAAAGGTCTCACAGCACAGTTATCCCAAAGAACTGTCTTGGAATAGGTTTTTAAAAACTGAAATCAAGAGATAATTATGAGCCAAACAGTCCCAAATTTTCAGATATCCTTTGCTGTCTGAAGGGCTTAAACTACTCCTAAAATATAGTTTCTAATCAGATTACTAACGCTGCTTTCCAATTCCTCCGGATAAAAATCTGGTTTGCTAGTTTTCAGTTCTTCATATTGGATCTAGAGTGCCAATACAGAGCTTCAATCTAAAGTCCCAATAAGAGAGCAATTTGTGAGACTGAGGAAAGGAATTTTTTTTTATTATTTTCTGTCCGCTGTGCTAAATTTGGCAAATACCCTGGTTTACAGTGATTTTCCTGAGGGAGGTCTAGGTGATCCCAACCTCTGAGACCCACACTACCCAGAACTGGTATGTATGACTCAGTACTTCATTCTGCCCTGGTGTTTGCGTTAGTAAAGGAGAGCAAGATAATACAGGGGAATAAAATAGAGGTGAGAGTGTCTAGAGGACTAGCTGGTGTGGTAGTCTCAGGAGAGACAGGGAACTTTTTGGCAGGCTGGTGTTTCTTTAACTAGGCTTAAAGACTGCCTGGCAGCTCTCTGGTTTGGATGAGTGTAAACGTTTTGGAGAATTGAATAAGCTGCTGAAGCACTTGGGAAATACTTTTTCCAAAATAAATCTGTTTGCAATATTCCAAATTAGCCTTTGTTTTGGAAGAATAAGATTGTCCAGATTTTAGCAGCTTAGCATGTGAAAGGCAGAGACCAGAAGGGCCAAAAGTCTTGAAAATTTTAATTTGGAAAAGGTTGTAAAAACTGATTATATAATCCTCACTAGCTCTGCTATAGAAACCCAACCCAAACCTTTTCCTTGCTTGTGATTCTTACAGATCATTTTGCTGGATTTTCCTGGTCCATTACTGGCATTTTGATACTGTCTTACCAGACCTCTAAACAAGTTTAGATAAATTTTAGGCTGCTGGGGCGTGTCGGATGATGGTCTCCATGTTTCAGTCTTCAGTCAGCATTATTAGGGGTAGCACCCACGTAAACCTGTGCGCCACTACCTGTGATTTTTATTATCCTAACAATTGCAGCCTTTTCTCCTGGATGAAAAATCTGGGGATTTTTTGCTGCTTAATGACATGTTTAAAAAAATGACAGTATCTGCCTCTCTGTAAAAGTCCTATTGTTTCAGTGGAATAATTCTTCTTGTTTGCTTTATAATTTCCAATACTTAATGTTTCTTTTCACCCTCCGCAGCAGGGGACTGCCCATGACAAAGCAAGCTGGTGAATTTATTTTTAGGAGCTCTTCTGACTCTCAGCAGTCTGTGGCTACTTCCCATAGAACCCAGTGTTTCCCAGCTGTCATTTGGCATCTTTAAGTAGCAAGCTTTGTATTTATGTAAATAAATGTCTATCTTTGTTAAATACATTTTGCATGTAGCCTGCAGTTCAGAGCATTGGGACTATTTCTGGATCTATTGGACACTCCTTCCTATGTGGCTTCAGTGTGTTGGGAAGCTGTAGCAGACCGATGGTGACCTGTTAGCTTGTGGGTGGCAGCAGCAGATTCCTTTCCATTCTGAAAGAGGAGTTTGTCTTACATTTGAGAGCAGAACAGTGTAATAATTTGTTTTGGCTGGAGAGGGAAAGCCTGACTGCTGCTCATTGTCGCTGTACTGAAGTGCTTATTTGACCTTACAGTTTTCTCTTGAATCCTCAGCTCCATGCCATAGGTTATTCAGCATAAAAATTTGGACAGTAAAACAGAGAAATATTCAGTTGAGCATTCAGGTAATTGCTGAGGAATAAAAATCTCAGGTAATTTTGTTAAACAACTGATAGGGGTTTTTTTCTATATAATTGATGTAACTTGACAATTAGTAATGTAGGGTCAATGAGATCTGAACCTTGAAAAAGGTTGATTTTTTTAGAGTGGCAAAACATAGCATTCGAATGGAGTCTTTAAGGTCTATAAACTCAATTTCAAGTAAATATATAACATATATCTCTGGACTTCAACAGGATTGTGCTGACTCAGGTCGTAACAAAACCGATATAAGAAGACATGTTCTGTCCAATTCCTTTCCCCTGTGGTGTTTCTGTTTTGCTTCCCTCATGCGGTCCTAAGTTTAGTTTATCTGCAGAAACAAGGCTTATGTGATCATACAGCCTCTGGCGTGTGCTTATCTGTTTTCATTGCTCTCCCCTGCACTAACAGGTTTTGAATATGTTGAACAGTTCCAACCAGAACTGACAGAAAGGTAGAAATTTCAAAAACTGATTTACTGACTTTTATGAGAAAAGGCAATTGGGCTAAGGATGATGCTCTTAGAGTGCCAGCTGATTTTACATTTCAATCCTTGACTCTTTTCACTCTTCCACTGGTTTACATGGCACTAAAGCAGCTGCTTTAGCACAGTGAAAAATTTTATGCCAAACGCTCTATGAAAAATACTTTTTCCAGTGTGAATATCGCTCCCTTATTTTGGCAAGTCCTGAAACACCCTGCACTGTTAGGATGATGATAAATTTCTGATGTTTACCAGTAATGGCAAAATCATAATTTGTTAGGCTACACTTTCTAGGTTCTTTTGGGTTGCAGACACAAGTTTAATGTGTTTTTGTGTTGGTTTTGGGTTTTTTTCAGTATGTTCTGTTTAGAACAGGGAAATCAATCCCCCTTTGCAGAAAGCAGTGTATCAAGGTGGAGGCACACTGGGGTGAGCACAGAAATGCTTGGACTTCTGGACAGGACAGTTCCTCATTAGCTCTTTGAAATGCGTTTTCATGTTCTCTAACTGTCCTTATCTTATGAAATCATCCCTTCATCTATTGGTCTCCTGAATTATTTCCACTTGACGCTGTCCTCTCAAGGCTTCAGAGAGGGAGGGAGAAGATAAATCTTTGTCTCGTCCTTTCTTTTTAAGACTACTTGCAAGTATATAAAAGTGTGGTTTGCGTGTAAGTTGAAGTTGCTTTCTCAGTCTGTTCTGGGTACAGTTACGTATGCTTCCTGAACAGGAGGGAGAGGGGAAAAAAGCAAAAGAATAGTCCTTATCACAAGTGTGTTGTGTAAGGACCGCAAGTGGTCCTTATCACTGTGGTGGCTGATAGAGTGGTTCACAGGGAGGGAGGAAATCTCCCATTTTGAATAGTTCAGTATCTGCTTTATGTGAATGACCCATGTACAGAAGGAAGCCCACAGACATGTACAGTCAGTGTAACAGAGTGAAGCCAGAACTATGTGCCTGGGCATTGTTTTGATGACCTCATAGCTGACACTCTTTCTTCAGTAAGCAGTTATAGGAGGGGAAAAAAGGTCTTGCAACACCACTGATCTGAACTGGGGGCTTCCATCCCATTACACACTGTTGCTGGTTACCTCTGTTCAAAAGTACAAACATGGAATAAAATATTTATGCTCTCTGTTTTCCTTTGCCTGTGGATCTCAACCTTAATTAATGTAGCACTGAATTACAGATCTCTTTCTTTCCCTTGACTTGCTGCTGCACGAACTGTTCTTCACTAGGGAAGAAACACACTTAAAATACATGCCTCAGCTTATGGATCCCAAAGGCAAAGTTAGTAAGTGTAGTTTATTATTTTGGTCAGCGTTAAGTTCTGTATTTTAACTGCTGTGTTAAACAAGGGAGGATTGTATTAATGTTTCTGTAGGACATCACGTTAATTCCAACTTCACAGGTCATAAATGTGCAGCCATGGAAGCCTTCACTGCCTCTGTAGCTGTACCTGCAGTCATTGCCTCTAGATGATGTTATGCTTCTTCCTAGCTGCTTGCCCATCTCCCAGGCAGTGGGATTTTTTGATTGCAATGAGGGAGATGGACTTCTATTCTCCACCGTTACCTAAACAGGCGTTCCCTCAGCATAGCTGGGAGGGATCCTTTCTTCGGAAAGCATCACGTCTCTTTAAGCATTGACCATTTCAGCAGTAGTAAATTAGATCTCAGATTTTTTATCATCTGTCAGCTATCTGTTAATCCACAAAATTTTGACTGCTGGTTGTTCAGTTTTAGCCGTTTGTGTTGGCAAAAAGTCTTTTTCATACCTTTGCACAGAGGAATTAATGCTACCCAATTCTCATCATTAGCTGTCTGTTTTTAGGGGGTGATTTTGCTCTTTATGCGGAGTGCATGCCGCTGAAATCTTCCATTTACTCCATCTGCAGATGCTGCAACCAAGAGAGGAAAAATGGTCTAGCATATCTGAAAACTGAAGTTATTTTCACATAGTGATAAGTGAGAAAAAAAATCACATCGCACCATTTTTATAGGGATTTTCAGCCAGAAATAAAGTCAGAGAGTAGGCTGTAGTGAATGATAGGGCTGCTTATGGAGCAGGCTTGAACATTTTAAGATTCACTTAGGGCACTTAGTCATGTTTTTCCATAGTGAATAATACATTTTATTTTCTGAATTTAACAACGGGGGTACTTTTTCAGCTAATTGTGTTGCTCTATTGCTTACACTCAGTGTTGATAAAGTTAAAAGCCTATTGTGTCTTTCTTCTTTTTCCTTTTTTTTTAATTTCCTTTTGCCTTTTGGTTCTTTCCTTTTGCCTTTTGGTTCTTTCCTTTTGCCTTTTGGTTCTTTCCTTTTGCCTTTTGGTTCTTTCCTTTTGCCTT